>PVIJ01023684.1:0-13776 GCA_004024925.1 Scalopus aquaticus | reverse complement strand
GCTGGGGGCCGGCGGGGGGCGGGGGGCCGGCCGGGGGCGGGGGGCGCGGGCTGGGGGCCAGCGCGGGCGGGGGTCGCGGGCGAGGGGCCGGCGCGGGCGGGGGCCGCGGGCGAGGGGCCGGCGGCAGCCTCGCGGGGACGATGCAGCGGTGGCGATGGCCGTGAGGGCGGCTGTAGGACGGCGGGAAGTGACCGCCCCACAGACCCGCCTGCAAAATGGCCGAAATGGCCAATTTTATGTTCTGTGTATTTTACAGCCCGTGAAAACAGCCAGCATGACTAAAAACCAGTAAGTGGCTCCAAAAAGACCCGGCTCAGACAGTGACTCTGTCGGCCTATGTTTCTATTTGGACTGAGATATCCCGTGGGGAAAATAGGACAAGGGCCGGCGGGGCTGGCCACGAGCGCCCTCTTGCTGCGGCCCAGGCGTGCGGCCCTGTCCCCCCCACTGTGGACCCGAGGGCCAAGGGGTGTTCACCTTGGCGAAGGGGAAAGTCAGTTCCCAACCAAGCACCTCCCACAGACGGCAGAGTCCCTGGGGGGCTGCGTTCTCGGGGCTGCCTCTCCCCGTCTGTCTCTCTCTCTTCCCCTATGTGTGTCTCTCCCTGCCTCTCCCCCATCCCCCAACACAGACCCTACCCCCCACAATGGCCCCATTAAGCACTCATCCCCTTCGCTGCCATTGTTCTAGGGCAGCGTCTATTCTTTTGATATTTGTTTCTGATGGAGCATTTCCTCTTTCTTGCCTTTTTGAGTATTTCTGCCTTTTGCTTTCAGTCCCAACCTCCCCTCTGGGATGAGCGAGGGCAGCACCCAGGCCACGTGGACACCGGGAAGATGCTTAAGGCCGCCCGGACCCGGCGCCCCACACCTGAGGCCTCTGGCCGGGGTGGATCCTTCCAACTTGGGTTTGGGCCGAAGGCGCGGCTCTCCAGGGCCGTTTCTGGAGCTGACCTGCGACCCAAACCTTCCGGGCCCTTCCAGCCCGGGGCTGCGGCCTGCGGCCGTGAGGGGCCTGGGGAGTGGGGAGTCCTCTGCCCTGCCCAGGCTCATCGCCATCTGTGGGCCTGACCTACTGGCCACTCCCGGCCCCGGCCTATTCAAGCCCCACACGGTGGCCAGAGGCCCCCGCTGTCCAGGCTGCCTGCTCCACCGCGCTGGTCCTCTCTGTCCATTTTCCCCTCTGTCCTCCTGAGTCCCCGGCGGCCCAGACAGCTGTTAAGCCCCAGTCCTCACTCCGGCTTCCAAGCTCTGCCCAACCAGAGGGGCACTAAACATATTCCCCCGTCCCCGAGACCGAAGCCTTTCTAGGAACTTCAGATTCTGCCACCTCCCAAGTTAGCAAAGCGAACCCCAAGTCTGCCTCTCACCCCCAAGGAGGTGGAATCGGACTTAGTCATGTCAGGGAAAGGCCCCGCCCCCTCGCCTCTCAGGCCGTCTGCAAAGGAAAACAGCCGAAGCGCAGCCGGTTAACACCAAAGGCCGAGAGACTGGGCAGGAAGAGCCCCCTCCTGCTGCTCCACCCCGGGCGCAGGCGTGGGGGTGCCTGTCTCGCGTCCATGCGCGTTCCCTCCGGGAGCCGCCCGACCGCACCCGCTGCCCCGCCGGGCGTGGTAAGACAGTCACCCCACCAGCCTCAGCGCCCAAGTTAACGCAACAGCGGGCGGGGGCCCCTCGCGCTGAAGGTAACAAGATCAGCCGGGAACGGGCGAGGAGGTCGCCGTCGCGCGCAAGGCAGGGCGCCCACAGCGGTGCCAGCGCAGAGCCGGCTGGGCAGAGCTCGAGGCCGCGGGCACAGCCGAAGGACAACCCCGCCGGCCACTCGATGGTGTGTTTTCCTGTAACTGCCTTAAAGTCACCGGATACACACCCGATAGAGGACAGGCGTGGGGGCACGGGGGCCGGGCAGGGGATCAGACGAGAGGAGAGATTTCAATAGACGCACAGACTCCCGCCGCCGTCTAGGTCTCGGGGTGCCGAGGCCCCGAGAGTGACAGCAGGATGTAGAACGGCCGCGCGACCGGCCGTCGGGCCTCGCCACCGGGCCAGGGCGAGGAAAGGTGCCCGCGGGCCAGGGAAGGAGCGCGGGGCCAGGGCCGCGGCAGGGAGAGGCCTGGCTGGGCAGGACAGGGCTCCCGGCTTGCGAGGCCCCCAGCGCAGTGAGCCCCTGTGGAAACACGGCTGACGTTTGTGATCTGGTGCCTTCTTCCTAAAGGCTTCAGGGTTCTTTGGGGAGTTCTGAAATTTCCACAGCAGCTGCACACTTCAGTCCTGGTGGCATTTGGGGAAACACTTGTCAAATCCACAGTCGGAGCCAAAACTGCCTGTGTGAAAACAATTTTTTTCCCTATTGTTCAGTGAAAATTCCATGAGCACAAAATTCTTGCGCTGTGTCCAGTGGAACTCGGCATCTCCATGGCAGCCTGAGCCGCGCTGGCCGGCGGGCGGCGGGACAGCAGGACGCGGCCACTCCCGCTCCCGCGCCCGCGCCCGCGCCCGCGCCCGCGCCCGCACCGCCTCACCCTCTGCGGTTCGCGAAGGCCGCGCCCCCGACCGCGAGCGCGCAGGGGCCGCTTCACACCCGCAGCCCGGCCCGCGGCCGCCGCCCCGCGAGGGCAGCACAGGGGTCCTGACGGACGAGCGCGGCCCGCCCCGACACAGCCTTGCTTCCCCCACCAAGGTCCAGCACTGACCCTGGCCCAAGGGACGCACACAGAGGGTCCTCACACGCTTGGCGTCCAGCGGAGACCCCAGACTCAGGTGGCTCGGATATGCTGGGCTGATGGCGGCCCAGGTGGGGGCAGAGAAGACCCCTGGGGACGGGGGTGACGAAGAAATGCAGGGGACGGCCGCTGCGACCCCGGGACGGCCGGAGAAGCAAGGGCGCGTCTCGTCACCCAGCGCGTCTGCAGGGACCCTGCGGGCGTAACGACTGACCAGACGCACGACGCGCGGCCCACAAGCGCAGCGGCCGCGCCTGCGCCCCCCACGGCGCAGAGACGGAAACAAAAGGGCAGCGGGAAGGACGGGGCGGGGCCATCTGCTCCCGCAGACACTGGGGCGTTGGGGGCGGCAGGAGCCCCCCGAGGGCGAGGGGGCTGCGCGGCGAGGCTGGGGCGCTGCGCGCTCAGGCGCTCCGACGCAGCGCTCTCCGGGACCGGGGGTCTCCGCAGACAGCTCGCCCCGCGCCCGGCCTCTCCGCGAAGACCGCAGCACGATCGAGGATAAAAGCCAAAGGGGCATCTCAGCAGAGAAAAGCGTTTGGCGACACTGAGCATTCGCTGATGACAGAAACGCGGCCAAGTGGGACGCGAGTGAAGGTGGCGCAGGGAGAGAGAAACCGCTCCCGGGCGGCCCCAGGAGGCCAGTGTCCAGCCGCCGGACCGTGGCCCCCGCCCGGGAAGGCGCCGCGCGCAGGAGAAAGGCCCACGGGCTGCGGGGCGCAGGCGCAGGCCGGCTTGGGGCGGCCGAGAGTGCGGTCGGAGGCGACGAAGCTGAAGACACCGGGGTCCGTGCAGGCAGGAGGGGGACCCGGCAAAGTCAGGAACCCCAGAGCAGGGTAGCGTGGGGACCAAGAGAAGATGGTGCCCAAAGGGGCACCGGGTTCCCCTCTCTGAAGGAGAAGAGGGAGGATGAGGAGACAGGCAAGGAGGTGATGGGGCAGACCTGAGCCTTGGCCAGCTCCGAGCGAGGTGGGAAGGGCATGGCGGGGGGCAGGCCCGGGGTCGGGGCGTCTGCCGCGGCGCCCTGCAGAGGCCCCAGCACGGGAGCCGGGGCAGAAGCCCGAGCCCGACTCCCGCCGCTGGCTCAGCGGCCGCCCTCATCCCGAGCTTCCTCCGGGGGCGCCTCGCCCCTCCTGCTTTCCCCTTCAGTGCCCCGGGCCCCTCCCCCGGAGCGGGGTGCAGCCTTGGCCAAGCCTCCTACCGCCTCTGTCTCAACTTCCTGCCCTGCGAAATGGGGCGACCCTCAGCCGCCCGCGTGAACGCGCAAACGCCGCCCTCATCGCGATCACTGCATCCCGGGGGCCCACCCGCTCCCGTGCGTCCAGCCCAGCCCGTCGGCCGCAGCCGCCCCAGGAGCACCTCGTCTCGCTGCCCGGGGGACCCGCGGGCTGTGACCGGCACCCAGAGCTCCCGCAGTCCGCCCCAGCCAGGCCCCAGAGGGAAGGCATCCTCTTTTCTGGCCTCCTCTCCTTCCTCCCTGGTCAGCATAAATAGTATCACCCTCCGGAGGTGCCCAGAGGGGATTCAAGGGGGCCCTAGGCTGGCCCCCATTTTCCATCTTCCACCAGACTGATCCACGCCAAGCCTGACCAGGCCAGCTGCTTCCCACTCCCACCACCACCATCAGCGTCCCCTGTCTGCCCGCCCCCACTGGGTCCTCCCCCAGCACAATTGCCCAAAGTCTGGCCAGTGTTCCCCGAGCACCTCCACGGCTCCCCCGGCCCCTGGCAGCCCCCAGGCCCCTCATCATGTCTCCTGCCTCCGTCAGCTTCAGAAGCGAGGACCTGACACGCTCAGCCCACAGCAGCCTGTTGGTGAAGGGATGAGGGGATGGAGGGGTGGGGGGCAGGGGCACTCCATAGGGGCCCCATGAGAACCACCCCGCTAACCCGCCCCGCTCACCCGCCCCGCTCACCCGCCCAGCTAACCAGTCCCACTAACCAGTCCTGCCCAGGCAATCGGGGGAGCCTGCCACTACACTGTGAGTTAAATCCTCAGGTGAGAGGACCAAGTCTAGATGATGAGGCCGAAACAGACCTCTTTTAAAAAAAACAAGCCGTCCCTGGCCTCAGTGTCCGGCTGTCCAAGCGCGGGCCCTGAGTGACTGGCGCTTCTTAGCACGCGCACGCCACATTCCAGGGGTGGAGTCCAGCACGGCAGACAATCTCAGGAAGGCCAGAGTAGAAGCCACGAGGCTGTTCCACAGCCCCAGGACACTGCTGTGCCAGGAGCCCTCCCTACCCCCGTTACCACCCTCCTATGCTAACTGCAAAACCCCACGGAGGGGGGCCCCTTCATTCTGATGAGGGTGTCCATGGGGCTCCCGTTTCCTGTGCCCAGTACATGCAGCCACCGCGACTCCTACTGCAGCTTCGTGGTTCAGCCATTGTCCTCCACGGCCAGTGGTGGATTGAGTGTGGACACCATTTTTTTTTTAAGATTTATTTATTTACGCACACAAGAACTTGGGTGCAGGCCAGAGGTGAGAGAATTCACCAGAGACAGACTTGGGAGCAGAACAGGCAGATCCACTGAAGTCCACTGCTGAGGGAGCAGCGGGGAGGCAGGAGAGGTCTGCTGCGCCCTGTGGGAAGCTCCCTGGCCGGGCATCGAACTCATGCTGCAGTGGCTGCAATAGCTTCATAGTCTGAGACTCAACCCGTTGCGCCACCAGGGAGGCCCTGGACACCATTTTTAAGCATCAGCTCTACCAGGCAAAGGTTTCTCCGGGGCAGGAAGTTCCTCAGCTGTGGGGACAGGACATTCTGATTCTGGGGACCCCCAGCTGTGATCTCTCCGGCAGGCGGGGGTCCTTGCCCTCCCATTCGTGCACCTGCTCAGCTGCCCTCTCCCTGCTGCGTGGTCTCCTGACTGAGCCCCGGCTTCTCGGGAACAGCCCCTCCTGACCCGCTGTCCCTGCGTGGGAGAAGGTAATCCTGAGTGCTAATTGATTTAATGTTGTTAAATTCACACTTTAACCCAACATTCTGTCATTTAAAACATATTTTAATTACTACAAGACGTGGCTAAACAGAAATGCGGGTTCTCTTTCTCTTTCCACACCAGCCTGGCGGGGCTGCTTTAAACCTCTGTGTCATCCTGCTAGTGGGGACGTCTGCAGCCGGAGCAGGAGGGGCCGGGCTGGGCCCACGACAGCTGCCCCGAGACACGTGGAGTGTCACCTGCAGGGACACTGTCGGTGCCCACAGAGGCACACACAGAAACACAGGTGGGGTCTCCCGGGGGCCTAAGGGTTAAGTCTCTGCTGTCACCGCTGCAGCCTGAGTTCGATCCCCGGCCAGGGAGCTTCGCACAGGGCGCGGCAGACCTCTCCTATCTCCCCGCTGCCCCCTCGGCAGTGTGTTTCAGTGGATCCACCTGTTCTGCTCCCCACTCTTGTCTCTGGGGAGTCCTCGCACCCCTGTTCCTCTGGCCTGCACCCCAGTTCCTGTATGAAAAAACAAATCTTTAAAAGAAAGAACACGGGGACACACTCAGGCGAGCGGTGGATTCACAATTAAATGTGAATCGTGTTTCTGCACCTCCCTCCCACAGCGACCCACAGGCTACCCAGGAGGCCCCGCGACCCTCTTATCTGGGCAGCGCCTCAGGTCCCCCTGAAACACAGACTGCGAAAGTCGAGGCACATCTCCTGGCTGGACCAGCTGGGCGATTGCTGGGAACCCCCAAACCTTCAGCCTGACGGCGTGTTCAGCAGAGCACTTGATGCCGAGTGTGCGCCAGCTGCGCACGGTGTGGGTGGTGGGAGGCCCCTCGGAGGGGCCGCCCTGTACGCAGGAGGTGGGTCAGCGTCACCTCGGCGGGAGGGGCGCGTGCAGAGCGTCTGCAGCTAGCGCGGCCAGGAGCCGCCAGGAGAGCAGGCCACGCCTGTCCCGCCCACACCCGGGAGAGCGTCCAGTCGCCCCGACACCGCCGAGTGAGCCCAGAGAGTGGCCCGGTCACCCTCCGCCGCGGTGGGCCTGTGGCCGGGCAGCAGCCAGAGCCACAGACTGGCCCAGCTGGTCACAAGTGGGTTGAGTGCCCTGGTGGGATGGCCACCCGGCAGGGAGGCCCCCCGGAGCTGCCGCCGCTGCCCTGTGGAGGGAGGAGCTGCCCCTCCTCGGAACCGACCCTCGCTCCTGGTCACTGCAGGGAGCACTCCTGGGGGCCAGTGGGCCAGAGGTCAGGCCCCTCCTGATACCACAGAGTGAAACATCGCAGAGGGACACCCAGGGAGTGGCCACTTCAGTGCCGGTGTCGCATGTAAGTGACAAAGTACTCAAAGGTCGGCCAAGCGCAGGGACAGAGATGAAACTGGACAATTCACAGACCCGCCCTCGGTCCTCCTGTCCTCCCTGGCCAGAAGGCTGGCCGCACAGCTCAAGGGGGCTGGGGCGGGGCCTCGAGCCCACGCAGCCTCCACTCAGAAAGCGCCTCCTTCCCAGGTCGTGAGCTCAGACGCCCCCCAGCGCGGGTCAGCCCCGTCCTGCATCCCCGAGCCTCACGCAGCCTCCTTTCGGGCTCAGGCATCTGGTCCCATTCCCTCCGGAGGTTGATTCTGGGCGCCTCACACATGTGCCTGTGCCACCTCATACATGTGCCTGTGCCACCTCCCAGTAGCCTTGGGCTCTGCCGCTGAGCCCTCGCCACCCCCCATGACCCTTGTGCTCCAGCCCATCGAGTGTGGCCCCGAAAATGCACATCCCCACAGCCGGCCCAACCTGCAGGCCGTTTCTGCCTCAGGCTTGCAGAGCCCCAGGGGGCCAGATGGGCAGGTCTCCCTCCCGCCGGCCAGCACCTGGGCGGCGGCGCATTTTCCCTCTGACAGAAAACGTCCTTGTCACTTGCACTTCTCACCGAGCACGTCAGCACCCCCGCCCCGGCGGCCCTGACGCGGAAACCCGCCACACACACGGTTTAAAGGGCTCCTTAGACCCGAGGCCCGAGGTCGCCTGGGCCTGGGATTTCATGACAAAGCAGCCCGCGGGACCCGGGGAACTGCCCCTCCAGGCATCTGCACCGGGACACGGCCCCCGGCGGACCCTGCAGGCCACAGTCCCGAGCGCGGCCCCCACCCCGGGAAGCACCGCACAGCAGCCTGGGCTGCTGGGCTCCTGCGCGGCGCCCGAAGGGCCTCCCGGCCACTGGGTCCGTGGTCACCAGCGAGCGCGGCGGCTGGGCCGAAAGCGACAGAAACCAACCACAGCGGCTTAAACAGATGAGGGGCCTGCTTTTCTGTTTCGGGGCGCGCTCCAAGGCCCGCGGCCTCTCCCTGGGGCTCCAGCTGAGGACAGCGCCACCAACCCTGGCCTGGCCGCAGCCTCGGGGGCCTGGGCTGAAGTCCAGCCTGAGTCCTGCAGAGGGGCCTGCCAGGAAGGGGCTACCAGAAGGTGGACTTGGTAGGACTCTGCTCCACGGCCTGGCTCCAGAGCCAGCAGGCCCGTCGCACCCGCGAGTCCAGCCCCACCATCCCGTCCCCGGCCAGGCGCTGGACAGGCCGTCTGCCTCCCCCTCCCCTGCTGGTTAGAATAATCTGGTTTTTTTCTGCACCAAAGACCATTTTATTTGCATTTGTATTGACAATGGCCAGACCCAGAACCAGTGAGAGTGTTTCTGACCCTGTGAGAATCTTCTAGATGCTCTGCCTGGTAACAGGAGGAAGAGCCACAAGGTCAAGGTCTCTCACAGATCTGAGGTTGAGCCGATGCCAATTCTCTGTTCTCCTCAGTCCCCTGTGATGCGCTTTGCTGCCTGTCTCAACCCAGAGGATAAGTCCTCTGACCACGGATTTGCATTATGAGGTGACTACATCATTGCCTTTACTTTGCTTATGTATTTTAACTCCAAGGAATTGGGATTCTTCTTGGAAAGTGCCATTGGGGGAGGTCGTGCAGCCTGCTCTCTGCTCCACACCTCAGCGGAAGCGCAAGTCAGCAAAACAGCCTTCTGGGTCCGGGGAGGATGGTTCTACTTCAGAGACCAGCACATTTGCAAAGGAAACCACATCAACTACCTTTGCCACCGACACAGGCCTTCATTCATGAGGATTCAACCCGACATAACCAAGTATTTGAGAAAGAAAGAAAATTAACTCAAGACTAAGTCTGAATTAACCCCAGGGGAAAGAGAAAAAAATACTGAAACAAGAGAACGTTCTTTCCATCTTCTAGCGGCATCTGTGGCGAGAGCTGAGACGCGGTCGCATCCACTGCAAAAGAACAAACTTCCTTGAGAAAGGAGCAGGCAAAAAGCGAGAATGGATCTTCGAAAATTTAAAATCTGATGTGAATGTTAAAAATTATTAAATACAGCTAAAGACCAACTTACTTACCTGTACGATGAGTAGCAAAGGAAAAATCCAGTAGCAAAGGGGAAAAGACAAATGAAAAAACCACGGAAGTTAAAAGCACAGAGGCTAAGACTCAGAGGGTCTGATGCCCGTCTCCTCTGTCTCACGAGCAGGGGACAAAGACAATAAAGTGGATTAAACTGGAGCGATAAAACAGGAGAATATTCGGGGAACTCAAGAGGAACCTGATGTTTTCAATGAAAAAAAACCAGCAAAAAGCAAGTCCCCAGAGTGAAGCAGGATGAGCGGCGGGGAGCAGAGTGACTCCCGCCGTGCTGCAAACGCTCCCGGCCCCGCAGGTGTAAAACCAGGTGCCACCTCCCTCTGGAGGACAGTGCGGCGGATCACGGGAGAGGACGAGAGCTGAAGTGACCGCTGACTTCTGAAGAGAATGTGGCCAGGACAATGGCGCCAAGTACTCAGGATGTTAAGAAAAAGTTATTTTGAAACTAAAATTCCATTCCAAACAACCAACCATGGTGGGGGGGGTGGAAAACAGCTATTTTAAGAGCTGTAGGACTCGGAAAGTGGGACTGCCCTTTCTGAGTAAAAGGCAGAGCAGGACGCACTTGCGAGCGGGCTCGGAGCGCTCTGCACGCACAAGCCTTTGTCCCTGTCGCCCTGTGACCTTCTCGGTGCCCTCAATCCCAGCCTGGCGCGACAGAGGGGACGCTGGCAAAATGGATAAAGAGCTGAAGAAAAAGGTGCTGTGAAATTTAACCCCTTAGTGAACGGAGGCCAGTGGAGAGATGCCCGAGGCTGGCAGCCGTGCAGGCATCTAGAAAGCAGAGGGCCAGCGAAGAGAAAGAGGCCGGCAGGTGCAGGGCAGCCTCACCTGCCATCCCACGGATGGGTCGGGTCCCGGAGCCCTCGGTGGACCTTTCAGGCTTTAATGCTCTCAGGGAACCAGGCGCAGAGGCGCCGGCAGTCAGGCCGGCAGCGGGGCTCCCAGGCCCCCACGAGTCTCCACGCTTCCTCAGGGCTCTCTCGTGGTGTCGCCTCCCCGTGGTCGTGCAGCGCGTCCTCTCGGAGCCGTCCATCTCTGAGTGACCCCGCCCTTGCAGCCCTGCCCTCCAGGCGCAGGTGTGCACACACACGCGCACACCCGCGCTCCAGGTGTCCCCAGCAGGCACGCGCCCGAGCCCCCAAGCGCCTCCTGCGGCAGCCAGATCAAGGCCGCAGGTGGTGGCCGCAGAGGCCAGTGGGGTAAAAATCCTGACTAATTCATGTACCCCACGGGGCTCTAGACAGAGCTTATGACTAAGAACCTGAAAGCGCTAAAAAGACAAGATGGACACGTTACAAAAACAGAACGCAAGGAAGAAAAAGAAAGGAAACGAGAAACAGCAGCGACGAGGACGGAGTGCGCCTGCTGGGGCAGGCACAGGATCCAGATGTGGACAGATGTCCAGCCGGCCAGCTGTGAGCGCGGACGAGCTCCGGGCAAGATGACCTCGAAGGCAGGGAGACGCTCCCCTAAGTGGCACCTCTCTGGGAACAGAAATAACTTCTCCTTCATGTGTTTGCGGTGATAATTCTTAAAGAGCCTCAACAAAAATGTCGTTTTTAAACTTTTTATCTTTAGAATTGATCCCGAGAAGCACGGAAAACTTCCATAAATAGAACATTAAAATATAATGACAATGTAAAAATATAATGCTATAGCTGGATGAAGAGGGAAAAATGATAAAGATGCGAGTTCTCGTCTTTCTTAACGGAGAATCAACAGATAGTGCTGAAGGGGCGATGTGCGCGCCAAGGCCACCGGTCCATGAATGAGCCGGACTTCGCCAAACAGAAACCTCCGTGATGCTGTGAAGGCTGAAAAGACAGACAGGGAGGAAATATCTGCAAAGACATAGCTGAGAAGGACCAGTACCTAAAATACACAAAGAACACTTAGAACCCAACAAGAAGAAAAGAAATAAGCCAGTTAATAAAAGAGGCAAGAGGGCCTCCCTGGTGGCACAAGGGGTTAAGTCTCAGCACTATGAAGCTATCGCAGCCGCGGCAGCACGAGTTCGATCCCAGGCCAGGGAGCTCCCCACAGGGCGCAGCAGACCCCTCCTGTCTCCCCACTGCTCCCCTCAGCAGTAGATTTCAGTGGATCTGCCTGTTCTGCTCCCCACTCTGTCTCTGGGGAGTCCTCTCCCCCCGCTCCACCTCTGGCCTACACCCCAGCTCTTGTGTGCATAAATAAATAAATCTTAAAAAAAAAGAAAGGGGGTAAGAGATGTGAACAAACGCATCACTGCAACTCCATGGGAAGCTGTGGAGCGTCACATAAGACTTAGCCAGCTGTGCCACATCAAATGGCATCAGAAAAACAAAAATTACAACAACGGGGACACGACACAGTGACTGGATCAAGAGCCAGGCAGGCCTATTTAAGACGAACTTACTGCATAATCAGCAAGAAAGAGAGGGAGGGAAGGGGAGAGAGAATGAGAGCGGTGCAGTGTGTGCCAGGCAGTAAATCCAGGTTTTTCTTTCATAACTAAGAGCTAAGACGCTGCCTGACATTGGTTGGTCAAGATAGAGGGATCAAACAAATCTGGGAGAAGGGATGGTGGTGATTTCTAGAAGAATTACAAGCAAAAGTGTTTCCTTTTGGGGCACTGGGGAATTAGGACGAGATATTTAGGAAGAATGTTATTTTTTGGATCCACTGTGCTGTTCATTTTTTCATAAAGTGCATGTAGTGCTTTTGTGATTCAAAAAACATTTTTTTAATCAGTGACTTTTCTGTTAGGGAAGAAAACAGCTGAAGGTTCAAGTCTGTGGAAATTTTTCTAGAAGCAGAATAATCGATGCCAATAACAAAGCACTGCTGAAAAAATGAACTTGTGAATTTCAAAACGCTGCAAGTTTTTCTCAAATTGGAAGTCTCCCTGAGGGGTCTCCTCCAAGTCCGACTTATCAGATGCACAACCAAGTTCAAATGAGAAAAATCCCACCTGCAACGGAAGCCAGCTGCACCCTTCGCGACAAGGCTGATGCCGGTGACGACGTAAGTGCCGTAAATTCCCAAGTCAGGACTGGCTGCAGCAGGGCACACCCCTCGCAGCCTTCTCCGAAAAGCGCTGTTAATCTTCACCGCCGACCTATCCAACCCTTCAGTCACCTGTTTGCCGTCATTTTCAAGAGCTGATAACGTGTTTATTGGGGTCATAAAGTGCAGGTGGAGGAACAGGCCCGGCGGATGGCCCTGGAATTTCATCTGACACCTCTATGGAAAACTTGGCATCCACGGCGGGCGTGGCCAGAGGGACAACAAAGGCGCGGTCACTGTGCTAGCCCAAGCCGGCACCTGTGGGAGGCAGGAACCTGGCGATGGCACCAGGTCACGCCACACCCCAACGGGCTGCCCCTCGCCCACCCTGCCCCCGGCCGTCCCGCCCCATCGCCTGGCTTCAGCACTGGGTGGCTCCTTGGCCCCAGGCAGGTTTGGGGCCCCCGCCGCCCCGCGAGCATGAACGGCGCCTCCTCCTCTGGGGAGTGAGGCAACTGGGCTGGACATTCGAGAGCGAACTGGACCCTGACTGACAGCTCCACAGCTGGTTTGTGGACAAAATTGGGCAGGGGGGCAGGTGGCTGTCGCCGCCACAAGAAAAAGCACAGCTGGCTCCCAAGGCCACTCTCGTGTCCCTGAACACGCAGGCCGCACGCGTGGGCGGGCGCAGGCACGGGGGCGCCGCCGCTCGCGGGCAGACGCCTGCTCTTTGCTTCTCACGCCGCCGTCCCCTGGAACTAGACAAGGCGTGTCGTGCACAGCAGGGTGCTGGCGAAAACGTGTCAGAACCCCACATTCTGGTTCCGAGAATCCTCTTTATTGGGGAGTAACATGCGAGCCGAAGCCGCCCGTGTTGGTTTCCTTGGCCCGAGGTTCTTTCCGAAGCGCCAGACGCGCGCCCAAGGACAGACGTCCCCGGGAAGGCTGCGCGCTCAGGAGCCCGGCCGGGGTGCTTTGATCTCCGGGCGCTGTCAGCGTCACGGCCACCGGGGATTTCTTCACACTGGGAGGTCAGGGCCTGATAAGTGGGGCCTATTTTAAGGCCCAAGAAGGAGGCGAACCGAAGACCAAAGCAAAACTCCAGAAGCCGCGGAGACGGCGGGCAGAAGGCCACCCGGGACGGGCCGAGGGGCCGCGAACACGCCCCAGGAGCCCGCTCGGGGCCGGCACGAAAGGAAGCCGGAAACGGGGCCGGAATGAAGAGAAGGGGAGTCGGCTGCAGTCAAGGAAGGGGAGAGCGGATGTAGGAGCTGAGCTTAATTTTGCGGTCTTGGCCAGTGAGGGCGCTACGGGCGCTGGAGAATGGGGCCCGACGCTAACCTGTTAGTGAAGAAACCTGAGGCGCGAGCCCATGGCCGGCTGGGGCCACGCTCCGCACGAGGCCAGAGCTGCAGCGCCCGCCTCCTGCCCGCACCCTCCCCCGACCTCGGCACCCCCACCCACGGCCACCGAGACAGACTGCCGGCGCCCACACCACAGCACATCACTGGTCAATTCAGGCAGCGGCGCCAATCTTGGGCCACCGTGGGGGCCCCAGCACCCCGTGTTCTCGGGGATGTTGCCCTGGTGCCCGGAGCCCCGCCCGTCCGCCAGGTGTAGGGTCCTGCAGGGGGCAAGAGTCCCCGTATGAGGAGCGTTCTGGAAACCGGGACCCGCTGAAAACAGCAGGCGGACATTAGCGTAGAGATGATC
>PVIJ01023683.1:0-13749 GCA_004024925.1 Scalopus aquaticus | reverse complement strand
AATCATCTATTTTTGGACATCTGGGTTGCTTCCATACCTTTGCTATTGTGAACAGTGCTGCTATGAACATACGGGTGCATGTATCCTTTCGGATTAGTGTTTTTGTATCCTTTGGGTAAATTCCCAAAAGTGGGATTGCTGGGTCGTATGGAAGCTCCATGTTTAGCAGTTTGAGGAATCGCCATACAGCTTTCCATAGTGGTTGGAACAATTCACATTCCCACCAGCAGTGTAGAAGAGTTCCTTTTTCTCTACATCCTTTCCAGCATTTGTTGTTACCTGTATTTTTAATGTGTGCCATCCTCACAGGTGTGAGGTGGTATCTCACAGTGGTTTTGATTTGCATTTCCTTGATTATAAGTGATGTTGAGCATTTTTTCATGTATCTGTTGGCCATTTGCTTTTCTTCTTTGGAGAAGTGCCTTTTGAGCTCTTCGGCCCATTTTTTGATTGGGTTATTGGCTTTTTTGTTGTTGTTGTTGAGTGTTGTGAGTTCCTTGTAAATTTTTGTTATCAGTCCTTTATCAGATGTATTGTGTGCAAAGATCTTTTCCCGGTTGGTAGGGTGTCTATTACTTTTGGTTAATGTCTCTTTTGCTGTACAGGAGCTTTTTATTTTGATATAATCCCATCTGTTTATCTTGTCTTTCACTTCCTTCGCTTTGAGGGATGTGTCTTTCAAGATTTTGCTGAGATGTATGTCGTGTAGAGTTTTGCCTATATTTTCTTCTATACATTTTATGGTTTCAGGTCTGACATCCAGGTCTTTTATCCATTTTGAGTTGACTTTTGTGCAGGGTGTGAGGTAGTAGTCTAGCTTCATTTTTTTGCATGTGGCTGTCCAGTTTTCCCAGCACCATTTATTGAATAGACTGTCCTTGCAGAAAGACCAATGGAACCGAATTAGAATACCCAGAATTAAAGCCACATATTTATGAACAACTAATCTTTGACAAAGGAGCAAAAAAAATGCAGTGGTGTGTTCTTTTTTGTTCTGAGCAATGCATTAGTTGAATCTCTTTATTTAGAATATTCTGGCAACAGATGTCAGGTGACTATTTGTAGAGCAGGTTTGCTGTGGAGCTACACAGACAGGTCAAAGGGAAAGGAAGTTCTGGAGCTCTCGGTGGCTTTTTAGGCTTTTAATGGTTTTTGTAGAGAGGCAAGCAGGTACAGGCCAGGTAGGGGGGCCGGGGGCCCAGGAGGCCTGCCAGCCTCTGGCAAATCTTCACCACTCTCTTAGGCTCTCTGGCGGCATCTTGTGGCCTCTCTGCTACACCCCCAAGCAGTCCTGTGCTCCACACCCTGTTCTCTCCTGCTTCCTCTGCTGCTTGCCCGTTTGCTGCTGCTTCTTATAAGCCCAGTCTCTGGCTCAGGTGTGACCACTTACACAGGCCCACACCCTACTCCACTTGCCCGCCATCAAGAATGTGTATAGGCCTGCAGGGATCCATCATTGAGGGGAGGGCAGAAAAACCTAATGACTCTTTTGTTTACCCTACACTATTGTTTTATACTAAAGGGGATTTTAAGGAGCCAGGTCAAGGTGATGTCGATTTTTAGGGTCGATGGAGAGTGCGGTTTTTGAGTTCACTCTGGGAAAGGTTTCATCAGAGCTCCCCTTTCAGGGGCATGTGGTGAGTTTCTCAGGCAAGCTTCTCCACAACACAGAGATGTCAATTATATTTAAAGAACATGTTTATTAGGGAAAGAGACAGAAGAATAGAAGACACTCACATAGACACAAGTGAGCAGGAAGAACTTCCCCGAAAGGGACAGGCTTGCTAAGAGAGGCCTGCATGTTTGTAGGCAGGCAGCCTTGAGGAGAGCTGCCCTGCTGAGGGAGGTCAATGAAGAGAAGTCCTGACATGGTATATGTCACGGGCCCGCAGGAAGGCTGCTGCCCTGCAGAGGGACAGAGAGTTGGTGGAAAGAAGCACCTGCATAGTCACAGGTGGGCAGAAGGAATGCTGCCCTGAGTCAGTGCAGAAATTGCCCTGATATAGTCTTCCTTTTGGGAGGGGTTCACACCTTGGAGTGGCTTGCTTGTTGTTAATCATGTAGGATTAGAAAGGGGCCAGAGATTGTCGTGACACTCCTTACACTCCCTATAGCCTCTGATACCTGCTTGAAGTGATTATACCCCCACCTCCTGTATGGGTCAGGTTAAAATCTTGTGATCCATTTTTTAAGTTCTATCTCTTCCATCTAAGGAATCTTTATACTGTTGTCACTGAGAGATTCTATGATACTGTGATAATAATCAGTTGAGTCTAAACAATTGTCAATGTTGTTGGCAAAAAATGATACCATTGTATCAACTTTGTATCATTGACTCTAAAGATGCAATTTCTGCCATACTTTATTTAGAAAATATACTTATTTATATAACTCATCTGCATGAGTGTTAATGAGAAGATCCTAAGCTTAAGCACACACTAACTTTGTTTTAAAAAAGTTATCATGAGTGTTAGATATAAAAGCCATATTTGAAGGGTTTGTATATCAAGTTGGAATAAATTTTCTTTGCATATGTGTAGGGACAAGAAGACTCAGGGAGCAGGTTCACTACAGAGCTAGCAGAAGGAAAGGAGGTGTCCTGGAGCCCTCGGTGGTTTTTTAGGCTTTTAATGGTCTCTTGAAGGGAGGCAACCAGGTACAGGGCAGGCAAGGGGACCTGGGGGCCAGAGGGCCGGGAGGCTGACAGGCCTTCCAGCCGCCTGCAAATCTTCATTCTTTATGGGCTTTCTAGAGGTGTCTCTCTGCTGCACCCCAAACGGTCCTCTGCTCCACACTCTGTTCATTGCTGCTGCTGCTGCTGCTGCTGCTGCTGCTCTGCTTATAAGCCCAGTCTCTGGCTCAGGTGTGCCTGTTACAGGCCAGGGAGAGGAGCACCTCTGAAAACTCCAAACCCGCCTGCTTGAAATAGGTTCTGCCTTCCGCTGTATCAATACAAAACATATAAGAACTTAGTGGAAACAAACTTTAATACAGTCAGTGTAGAATGCAAAAGAGACACAGAGGTGCCTTCCTCGTGACAGAGTGGGTTAAGTGAAGCCCTGTGGAGCTATTGGCGGCTACGGTGGTGCAAGTTCGATGCCCAGCTGGGGAGATTCCCACATGGCGCAGCGGACCTCTCCAGCCTCGCCTGCTGCTCCCCTCAGCAGTGTATTTCAGTTGATCTGCCTGTTCTGCTCCCCACTCTGTCTTTGGTGAACCCTCTCACTGCTCCACACCTCTGGCCTGCACCCCAGCTTGTGTGTAAAATAAATATTTAATTATAAAAATCTTAAAACAAAAAAGTCAAACGAGACAAAGGATATAGTTTTAAGACAAGCACCCAAAATTACCCCTCACCTTGTGGGTAAAAGTTCACCCAAATGGAATTGGCCCAAAGCAAGGCCTGAAAGCCTACCACAAATCTAAAACACCTTTTGGCAGGGACCCATAGAAAAGGGTCAGAAATAGCCAGACAATTCTGGGAATTAAAGAGCAAAATCAAAACCAAGATCAATGTTGCCATAGTCAACCTCCTCACAGGTCTCTCACCCACAGCTGTTTCAATCAGTCCAGGTCAGTGCAGCTTCTTTACATGTCTCTCTGCTCCTTGTGCCTCTTCTGGCTCTCCATCCTGCTTCCTTCCATTTCCTGTCTCCTCTTTTTTCCTCTCCTGCAGCTTCTTATCTCTCCTGCTCAGATCCACCCTCCCTTGGGTAGGACAGGGAAAGTAGAACACACCCTTTTTCTGGGGACCACCCTGTTACATGCCCACTCATGCAGGCCCACACCCTGCTCCAGTTGCCCACCATCAGGCATATGTGCAGGCTTGCAGAGATCTATCCTCGATGGGAGGGTGGAAAAACCTCATGACTCTTTCATTGACCCTACAATATGTTATTTCTTATTACAGAGAATTTTTTTTCCTGTGTTTGATTAGACAAATCACAGGCATTCCAGTTTGAAATCTGTGGATATCCCACCCCCCTCTTTCTCAGGTTTTTTCCTGGAGCCAAAAGTTTTTTTTTTTTTTTTTTGATCAAGCTAAAATATAAAGTCAGGTGGGGAGCCTCTCACCAGGACAAAAGTCTTGGTATGATGAGGATATCTGTTGAAAACAGCAGGCAGACATTATGGCCAGATTAGCATAATCAGCTAGACCATCATGACAGCAAGTTAAATGTAAACAGAGATTAGAGACAGGATTTTTTGATCAAGCAGCAGCTTTAGTGCCCCTGAGGCAACTGCCCTTTAGGGTAAATGAAAGAATGATCAAGATTTTCCACCCTACTGCCATAGGATTAATGATAGACCACTGCAGTCCTACATTCATGCCTGATGGTGGGCACCTGAAGTAGGATGTGGACCTGCATGAGTGGGTGCACCTGAGTCAAGACTGAGCACATAAGGCAACAGCAGCAGGGAACAGAGTGTGGTGGAGAGTGCGGCAGATTGGCAAAATACAGTGAAGAACATCATAGAAACAGCTAAGACAACAAGTCTGCTTGAACCAATGATGAACCTACCCAATCAGGGCTTGTTGCAGAATAAATGGCGTAGAAGGCAGGACAGTTCAACACAGATGGGTATGGAACTCTTTGAAACTTGGGGAGGGATTGCAGGGTGGCTGGCCACAAGCCGGTGGTTCTCAGTGGCCAGCCTCCTCTCTCAGTGGGCACCTCCCCAGGAATGGCCAGAGGTAGATGGATCCCCATTGCAGCTAGAATAGACCCTATATGAAATAGAAGAGAACTTGGATAGATACAGTGTCCGCGAGGTGGCAGGGGCTGTGGGGTGGGTGTTTCTCACAGCTCTGTGAGAGTCTAGACAGAAAGAGCCATCCAGAGTTCAACAACTACAGCATGAGACATGGGAACTGTGGCAACGTTTGAGGATTCTGGAGGAAGAGGTTTGGAGAAATCAACCCACCAATCTGGAGACACCAGACTCCTTCTCAGGAGAGGAGGAGAAGGAGGCTAGCCCTTTGCCTGAGTTTCACCCAGTAGTGGCAGACCGACTTGTGACTCTGGAGATGCCGGACTCCTCTGGAGAGGAGGAGGAGGCTGGTCCCATGCTCCGGGCTCACATGGTGATAACTCAAAAAATGAAGCACCCCATGGCCCCAGGAGGTCAGGCTGCTGGACCACCATAAATGATGGAACTTACTACGTGCTGACCAAATACCCAGGTAGAACTGGTCGACTTGGGCAAACAATTCCACCAGAAACCAGGAGAACCCTTGGAAGCCTGGCTGCTGTGTTTGTGGGACCTAGGGGTGGACAGGATTATTTGCACAGCGCAAGAGCTGGAGAGAGTGACCTCAGTGACCCTGCACCCATCATTGAGACAGGATGCAGAACAGCCGGCAGTATGGTGAGGGAGACCACACCCTGTTGGAATGGATAATGGCTGCCGTCTGGACAGTATGGGCTGATGCAGGAGATGTGCCAGAGACATTGAACAGATGGCAGACTTATGCCGAGCTGATGCAGGTACTTCGAGAATTGGGGATGCAGCAGGCCATGTTTAATGTGAATACTCGTGGTCCTGTTGACGTGCGTTTCACAGCAGGAATGAGAGATTTGGTACAAAAAAGTGCCCCCCTTATCCTCATTTGGATCCCCTATGGCAATTCTAGCACCCTATATGGGAGACATCAAATACATGACGTCACCACAATGATAGCTAGTTTAGGTGAAGTCGAAAGCTGGGGCTCTCAGACTCAGAAGGGAATACGGGTAATTGTTGAACAATCAAAAGGAATGCCAAGGAGGGCAAGGCAGCCTCTTAAAATGACAGAACCTGTTAAAGTTACCCATAACTCAATGTGGACAGATTTACTGAAAGCATGTGTAGATTGTACTAAAATACATACAAAGTCTAATACATACCTGTTAGAATTATGGAAGCAGCTTCAAGAAGACCAAAGGTTCACACCCACAAGAAGGACTTCTGCTAAGGGGAAGCCTGGAATCTCCAGACCTCAGACATGTGCCTGCACCTGGAAGACCACTTGCTGCCAACCCAGGCCCCGGGAGACACACTCCTCACTTTCGAATAGGGTGAGGGCCAAGGAACCCATCCGCAGGGGACAGGAGGGGACCCGAGGGGACACATGGAGCTTGCGATCCACTGGCGCTCGACTAGTGTGCAAAGAGTTTTGGCTTTAGTAGATACTGGAGCAGAATGTACTCTGCTCTATGGAAATCCAGAAAAATTTCAGGGGCCTTCTTGTTAAATTGATGGCTATGGAGGCCAAAGTATGAAGGTGACAGCAGTGAGAGTACCCCTGGTGATTGGGCAATTACCCTCCAACCAGCATAAAGTATATGTGTTGCCCATTCTAGAGTACATCCTAGGGGTGGATGTGCTATGTGGCTTGTGGCTGGAGACCACAGCTGGAGAGTTTTGTCTTAGGGTCCATATGGTAAAGGCAGTGGTATGTGGACATGTTAAGCCTTTGCCCATATAACTGCCAGTCCCTATGTGAATGACTAATACCAAACAATATCGCTTGCCAGGAGGCCACAAAGAAATTACAGGCACAAAATCAGAACTGGAGAAAGTGGGCATTGTTTGTACTGCCCACAGCTCCTACAGTTCACCCATGTGGCCGGTGAAGAAGCCTGATGACTTTTGGCGCATGACAGTGGACTTTTGTGAGCTAAATAAAGAAGTCCCCCACCCTCCTCGCATGCCGCAGTGCCTTCAGTGGCAGAGCTGATGGATGGTCTGAGCCATGAGCTAGGCATGTATCATTTTGTAGCCGATCTCATTGGTGCTTTTTTTTTTTTTTAATCTATATGCTCCAGAGAGTCAGGACCAGTTTGCTTTCACGTGGGAAGGCCAGCAATGGACATCTACTGTGCTCCCACAGGGCAATCTGCACAGCCCTAGTCTGTGCCATGGGCTGGTGGCAGCAGATCTGGCTCAGTGGGAGAGGCCATCTTCAGTGCATTTGTATCATTACATTGATGACATTTTGTTGACCAGTGAGTCTCTTGCAGATTTGGAAAAGGCAGTACCTCTCCTATTGACACACCTGAAAACATGTCTGGGCAATCAACGAAAGCAAACTTCAGGGGCCTGCACTGTCCATTAAGTTCTTAGGGGTTGTTTGGTTTGGTAAAACAAAGGCTGTCCTTGGTGCTATAATAGATAAAGTGCAAGCTTACACCACTCCAGCCATAGTAAAGCAGTTGTAAGCCTTTCTGGGCCTGCTGGGTTGCTGGAGGTATTTATACCTCACAAGACCCAGATCCTATGACCCTTGTAAGTGTAGATATGTAAGGAGGCCAGGATTGGTCTGCTAAGGCAGACACAGCATTTGCCACAGCCAAACGGCCTGTAAAGGCTGCTCAAGCCTTGCAGGTTTTAGACTCATCCCGACTCTGTGAGCTAGACGTGCATGTTACTCAGGAAGGGTTTGGGTGGCAGAAATCAGAGAGGCTACGACAGCTTATTGGGTCCCAGCTCTGGAAGGGGGCTGAAACTAGGTATTCCTTAATTCCGTAATTAACTACAGCTAGCTGCAGTTTTTACTAGCAACTGAAAGTGTAAGTGTCACAGCTCCTGTCTTAGTGACAACCACCGACCCAATAGCTGGGTGGGTATGGAATTGGACAACAAAGCCCTGTAGTGGTGCTGTTCAAATGCCCACTTTGGTGAAGTAGGGGGAGGGCATACCTAGAACAGTGCTGTACTCTGTCAACTATCCCCTTAAGGGCAGAGTTGCAGGAGGTTCTTGGTCCAGTGATATGTCTGCATGGAACCGATTTCATAAGCCTGTGTAGAAGCTGAACCTGAAGTTAGTCCCTACAAGGAGGGACGAGCACTGATTTCAGCAGAGGCCTGGTACACAGATGGCTCCAGCCAGGGCCAGCCAGCATCTTGGACAGCTGTGGCTGTACACCCAGAAACAGACACCATTTAGTTTGAAACGGGGACAGGACTGAGCAGCCAATGGGCTGAACTGCAAGTGGTATAGATGGTGGTAGCCCATGAGCCTTCCCCTCTGGTAATTTGGGCTGTGTACAGGGTCCTGACACTATTGATTTCCATGTGGAACTTAAATGACTGGACAGTCATATATTAGCCATGTGGAGCCAGGCCCTATGCAAAGATCTATGAGATCTGGGGCATCAGAAGCAGGTGACTATTTACCGTGTCACAGGACATGCCCCATTGACCTCACCAGGCAACAATGAAGCAGACGCCCTAGCCTGGTTGCGATGGCTTGAAACTGCTCCAGGTGGGATGCTGCACACTGGCTGCACAGTTTGCTCCATGCAGGGCAAAAGACAATGTGGGCCACTGTGCGCATCTGAGGTCTACCTGTAACTTTAGAAGAGGTTCAGACTGTGAGCAATGCATAATGTGTTCCAGGTCTTATCCAAAGTGACCTTTATTTTCCACCAAAGTGACCTTTATTTTCCACAGGCCGGGTGTTATGAGGCAGGTGCCCTGACACGCTGGCAGATTGATATCATTGGACCACAACCTCCCTTTGATGGACAGCAGTATGCAGTTACCTGGGTGGACAGTCTACCAATTTGTTGGCTGCTTATCCTGCTCCACATGTGGACCAAAAGGCAGTTTTGGTAGCACTGGCACGCCTATGTGCTGCATTTGGATGTTCACTGGTGGTGGAGAGCAACCAAGGGACTCATTTTGCAGGTGCTGGGTGCAGCAGTGGGCCAAGGACATGGGTATTGAATGGAAATTTCACGCACTCTATAATCCCAAAGCTGCAGGAATCATAGAGCATTATAACGGCCTGCTAAAGCAAGGACTGAGGGCTACGGCTCCCACTCTGAAGCTGGTGGGGTGGAGCAGACACCTGTGGGATGTGCTACGAACACTGAAAGGAACAGGAAAGGTGGCCTGGCTCCGGTGGAGGCTTTGCTGCATCGTGCCATGCCACTTCTCCCATCCAATTGCAAATACAGACTTGGGATATTTTATTAAAGCCTGGATTTGGATGGCAGGGCAATATTTTATTGCCAGCTCTGACAGGGGTAGACCCAGGGCAGACCGTGGACTGGGAATGGTTCTGAACTGTGAAGACTCCGCACATGTGCTGGTTGGCTCTGATAGCCACTTAGGGTCGTGACCTGGAGGCTGATTTGCCAATAACACCATGGGCGACTGCACAGTGGCTGCCACAGGAGCTTGTTACCCACCCTGGGGTAGCAGATCAGAAGGCAATCCTAAAGGGAAGATTTATATTGACTTTGTGGCCCATTATTAGTTCACCACTCTTGTTACATGTAAAGCCCTCTGATGCCTCTTCATTGGCAAAATGAGTGTGGTACTCATGACCTGGAAGGCCTCTGATGCCAGCTACGGTATTATCTTCGGACACAAAATTGGCATGTATCTTGCCAGATGGGAGGGATCTCCCATTGTTGGTACCAATAACTTCTTTATCTTCCCCCACTAGGAGAACTGGGCTTAGTTTTATTGTGTTGTATATTGTGTTTTCTATGTGCTTTGTTGTATTCAGTTGTGTTGCACTGTTTACTTTTGTGGGTCATGGCTGCAGTGTTCATATTCGACAAGGAAATTTTTGTGTAGTCTGTGAAAAACACTGAGCAGGTGGATTGTAGGGTAAATGAAAGAATGATCAGGGTTTTCTACCCTACTGCCATTAGTATTAATGATAGAGCACCTGAAGTAGGGTGGGTGGGTGTGTGAGTGGGCACACCGGAGCCAAGACTGAGCGTATAAGGTAGCAACAGCAGAGAACAGAGCATGGCGGAGCATGGCAGAGTATAGTGGAGTACAGTGAAGAATATCATGGGAACAGCTAAGACAACAGTGAGTCTGCTTGAAATGATGATGAACCTACCCAGTTTGGGATAGTTGCAGAACATGTCCCTACTCAATTTCCCCTAGCTTGTGCCAGACTATTATGCATCCCCGACCCACATTCCCACCATGCACTTTCCTCCACTTGTTTACCCAGCTTCCTTGGATCCAACTCCTAATAAAAGAGTGAACTGGTCCAGGGGAAGGCACCATATCTTCAGAGATGTGAGCCCTCTAGGCTGTATCTCCAGAGAGGTAGCACCTCTAAGTCTCTCTCTCTCTCTCTCTCTCTCTCTCTCTCTCTCTCTCTCTCTCTCTCTCTCTCTCTCTCTCCACCTTTGGACTTTGAACTTTGAGTTACTTTTTTTCCTTCTTTCTTCACGGCTTCCAAGCCGCCACACTTTGAGGCAACAAATGGTGACCTCAACGTGATAGCTTGAAAGATGTGATTAGGTTGGAAGAAGGGGCAAGGGATCTACCTCCTATCGCCCTGAGAAAAAGGGGAGCCCAAGAAAAGGGTGGAATAGCCCGCAGAAGAAGGGGTCCTGAGAAAAGGGTGAATAAATGACACTAACTACATTTTAGGTAAGTAAAACAACACACTGTGGTAGATTTAATTCCACAAGTCTGGGGAGATTGATATCGTAATTTTAGGTTTTCAGGTCCAGTCTCCCTGTAACAAACTGGTCCTCAGGAAAAAGTGAGTGTTCCAGGTTCCCTGCCCCACCCAAGGGAGGGTAGAACTGAGCAGGAGAGATAAGAAGCTGGAGAGAGTGAGAGAGAGAAGACTGGAGAAGGAAGGAAGCAGGATGGAGAGCCAGAAAGGGTATAAGAGACACAAGGCTCAGAGAGATGTGTGAGGAAACTGCACTGACCTGGACTGATTGAAATGGATGTGGGTAAGAGACCTATGGGGAGGTTGACAATGGCAACATTGACCTTGGTTTTGATTTTGCTCTTTTTCTCACAGACTTGTCTGTTTCTGACCCTTTTCTATGGTTCCCTGCCCAAAGGTGTTTTAGACTCGTGGCAGGCTTTTGGGCCTTGTTTTGGGCAAATTCCATTTGGGTGGACTTTTACCCACGAGGTGATGAGTAACATTGGGAGCCTGATTTAAAAACTATATTCTCTGTCTTTTCTGTATTACGCACTAATTGTATTAAAGTTTCTTTCCATTAAAGGTCTTATATGTTTTGTCTTGATGCAGTGGATGGCAGAACCTATTTAGAGCGGGCAGGTTTGGGGGTTCTGGGGTGCTTCTTTCCCTGTCCTGTAACATCCCAGCCAGGAATGGACCCCAGGCTGCAGTGGCAGCAGTGAGTCACAGCCACTAGACCTCCATGGGTTGGTGTTTTTGCGAAATTGACACGAAAAAGCCAAGGCGTACTCAGGAACACAGTGAATACAGGTTTATTATGCTAGGGTCACAGGATGGGTTCATCTCCAAAAGAACCTGAACCCTGAACAAAAGAGATGAGGGGTTTTTATACATAGTTGGTCAAGGAAGGGGGTAACTGTGAAAAGGGAGGGATTTGGCCTTGGCAAGAGCACTCACTGCCCTCTCTTGCATTTAGCAGCCCCTCCCATCATGCCCAGGTGCCAGAGACTCATAAACTAAACCAAACACATGCTAATTGGATTTACAATAGGGATCTTGCCTGGAGCAGTAAATCCTAGAAGAGGCCATTTGTCCCTTGCAATAAATCTGACTGGCCTGCTTATAGAAGAGAATGCTCATCTCTCCCTTAACAGGTTCTTATCAGTAATTCACAGTCTGGGCCTTTGGTATGTGGACTAAGCTTGGCCAGGGCAAAGGTGGCTTGCAAGTTGGGAGGGGGTCTTATTGCTCTTGTAGCCAAGGCTTTTCACTGACAGAGGCTTTTCTGCTTGTTAACACTTTGTGGTCCGCTCATGTATTAGTATGTTTTTTGTCACCAGTATCAGGTGGCCGCTCACGTATTAATACGTGTTCATCTAGTCTCGGTTTTTCATGCCACGGTGGATTTATTTGGAACTCTTAGGAGCTATTTCTTTGATCGTACTCAGTCTAGAAGCTTTACACATTGTTTTGGTGAAAGTGTAAGGTGTTTTATGAGAGATATTACAGTTTTTTTTTAACCTGTGTCATTTATTGTTACCATTACTCAATCATGGCTGCTGAGAACAGAGGGGAATGAGCAAAAATGAAATTTTAAACAAAGTTTTTGCAGATAATTTGTCTGATGTCCCAAGTTGTGAAGGAACTGATGGAAGTTCTGAGGAAAATGATAATGAAATGCCAAGAGACAGTGATGAAGATATAATAATTACCAAGAAAACTGTTCGTGCTCTACCTTTGCAGTATTCCAGCAATTCTGAAGTTGCTGACAGTAATGGTGTGACTAACAACACGAGTGGCGATGTTTTATTTTGGTCGGACAACAACATTATTCCTGCTTTAGAAACATTTCCTGGCACACCAGGTGTGAAAATTACTCCACATGATCCAAAAAATGTGAGTGACATAGTTAGTTTATTGGGGATGACCTCTTTTCGACAATGGTAGGGGAATCAAATAGTTATGAGCAAAATGCCCATAAATAAAAAGAATCACCTAAAAGTTTGAAGTGGCATGATATAACCATTGGAGAAATGAAAAAAAAATTAAGTTTGGTTATCCTTATGGGGCAGGTGCACAAAGACAGAATAAGTGATTACTGGACACTGGATCCTCTAACAGAAACTCCTATATTTTCAAAGGTAATGAGTAGAAACAAGTTCTGCCAAATATGGCAGGCATGGCATTTTTCAAATAATGAAGATGTC
This sequence comes from Scalopus aquaticus, assembly GCA_004024925.1. NCBI lineage: Eukaryota > Metazoa > Chordata > Mammalia > Eulipotyphla > Talpidae > Scalopus > Scalopus aquaticus. Next base: position 1,137 of record PVIJ01023683.1, on the reverse strand, counting down.
TCAGAAAATTCAGGGAGGATATTCAAGGTTTTACCAGTTTTGAACAACCTTCTAAAGAAATTTGCAAGTGTCTACAAACCTAGGCAGGAACTATCACTCGATGAGGGCGTGACACCATGGCGAGTGCGACTATCTTTTCGTGCATACAACCCCGCCAAGCCGATAAAATATGGAATATTAGTGCATATGGTATGTGAAGCGATAACTGGATATATTAGCAATTTGCGAATTTATACCGGTGAGGGTAATAAGTTGGATGATACAATTCTGTCAGTTTTAGGGCCAAATACAGGTTTGTGGCACCATGTTTACATGGATAACTATCATAATAGTGTAAGCATTGCCGAAAAACTTCTCCAAAACAGAACAAGAATCTGTGGTACAGTCAGAGTTAATAAAGGTCTTCCTGAATGTCTGAAATCCGTGAAACTACAGAAAGGCCAGTCAGCATTCCGAAGAAAAAAAGATGTTCTCGTGCAAATTTGGAAAGACAAGCGGGAGGTTCGCATGATCTCTACCACTCATTCTTCACGGCTCCTAGAATCTGAGAAGAGGGACAGAAAAACTGGAAAGAGAATAAGAAAGCCGGAGTCCATCTCGGAATACAAGTATATGAAGGGAGTAGACCTTGCGGACCAATATCTGTCATATTGCACAATAGTGAGAAAGACCATAAAGTGTTCAAAGAAGACAGTACTGTATTTGTTGCACTGTGTCCTATTCAATTCTTTTAAGGTGTATGTAGAGCTCAATGGAAAACAAATTATGTATAAAAAATTCCTGCATGAAGTAGCCAGAAACTGGGTGAGCCCATCACAGACATACGAGAGAAAAACGTTCACATTTCTCCTACAAGGCGTGCACCTAAGATGGACCCATCAGGAAGACTTTCAATGGACATGAAAAAGCATAAAGTAGAGAAAATAGTTAGTGCTGGAAGCAAGAAAATTCCTCAGAGACCATGTAGAGTATGTGCAGCCAAGAAAAAGAGAAGTGAAACCCGCTTTATTTGTGGATTTTGTTGTGTTCCACTCCATAGAGGGACATGTTTTGAACAATACCACACTCTAATTGATTACTCTGGTATATAATCTCTATGCATTTAAAATTTCATTAAAATATATCCAGTAGTTCAGG
>PVIJ01023682.1:0-13778 GCA_004024925.1 Scalopus aquaticus | reverse complement strand
GAACTCACACAACTCAACAAAAACAAAGCCAATAACCCAATCAAAAAATGGGCAGAAGAGCTCAAAAGGCACTTCTCCAAAGAAGAAAAGCAAATGGCCAACAGATACATGAAAAAATGCTCAACATCACTTATAATCAAGGAAATGCAAATCAAAACCACTATGAGATACCACCTCACACCTGAGAGGATGGCACACACACATTAAAAACACAGGCAACAACAAATGCTGGAAAGGATGTGGAGAAAAAGGAACTCTTCTACACTGCTGGTGGGAATGTGAACTGGTCCAACCACTATGGAAAGCTGTATGGAGATTCCTCAAACTGCTAATCATGGAGCTCCCATACCACCCAGCAATACCACTTTTGGGAATTTACCCAAAGGACACAAAAACACTAATCCAAAAGGATACATGCACCCGTATGTTCATTGCGGCACTATTCACAATAGCAAAGGTATGGAAGCAACCCAGATGTCCAAAAATAGATGATTGGATCCAGAAGATGTGGTACATATACACAATGGAATACTATTTAGCATGGAAAGAAGATAAACACATGCTATTTGCAGCAACATGGATGGAATTAGAGGGAATCATACTCAGTGAAATAAGCCAGAAAGAAAAAGAAAAATATCGAATGGTTTCACATATAACAGGACTATAGGGAGGCCGGGTGGGAGAGAGACACTCAGCGGTGGAGGGGGGAGCGGGGGTAGGGGAGGATAAGGGCACAAAATGGAAGAGAGGAGAATACAGGTGACCATGGAGATGGATCACGGGTGAATTGGTGGTGGGCTGCCCAAGGGGAATACAAAATGTGAAAGACATAAATAACAATTAAAAAAAAAGAAAGTTGAGAACTTACATCCAAACAAAAACCTGCCCATGGTTGCTTACAGCAGCTTTATGCATAATTACCAGAACTTGGAAGTATTGGAGATGTCCGTCAGCAGGTGAATGGATAAATAAAATAATCTGTGGTCCAACCAGACAATGGAATATTATTCAGTGCTAAAAATAAATGTGCTATCAAGCCTCAAAAGTCATGGAGGATACATAAATACACATTACTAAAAGAAAGACATCAATCTTAAATGTTGTATGACTTCAATGATATGACATTCTCAAAAAGGTAAAACTGAACACAGAAAAAAGATCAGTGGTTGGGGGTGGGAAGATGAATAGATGGAGCACAGAGTATTTTTAGGGCAGTGAAACTATATATGACACTCTAATAGACACATGTCATTATACATTTGTCCAAACCCATAGGATGTATAAAAGTGAAACCCAATATGAACTACGAACTTTGGGCAACTATAATGTGTCAGTGGAAGTTCATCTATTATAACAAATATACTATCTGGTGGGAAGGTCAAGCTTTTATGGGGAAGGGTGTGGGCAGGAGTTATATGAGAAATCATTGTACCTTCCCCTCAATTTTTCTATGAACCTCTAAAAATATAGCCTTAAAAACTGATTGCATAATGTTTTAGTATAATAATAATAGTAAGGTATAAACTTTTAGAAATAAGTTGATGTAAACTACAAGCTTTTTATCAATCCAAATCAAATTGCTTACTCACATGTGTATCTCTAAATAGACAGCAAACTATGGAGAATAGACACTGAGAAAGACTTTTAACTAGATGAAGCAGATATGGGTCTCTGGCTGGGTCAACAGCATCATAAGACTTGGTGTCACTTATATGAATCACAGGATTAATTCTGGTTAGAAAAAAACTTGAAGCAGAAGACTATCAGGACTGGAAAAACTGCCCCTTCACTCACAGAATGAGTAACAGTGGGCAAAGGGAAGGGGCTGTTCACGGAGCTGATTGTTGAAAAATGTATGAAATTGGCCTAAGAAGGCAGACAAATAAGAAGCAGATCAAAATTGGAGCTTTTAGTAATAAGAGAACAGGAGAAGGAAAGGTAAAAGGAGAAGAAAAAGAGGAAACAAAATAATGTTAGAAAAGGCATGTCCCTTAATAGTCCAGATAACAATGGTGAGGAAAAAGTTAAACAATCATTTCAAAATGCTTAAGAGTGAGCATGATAGTTTTGTGATATGTGAGTAGCACAAGATCATCACTCTACTGGAAAAGTAAAATTATGCACATAATCACCTTTTGATGTCAAGGTTTAAATAAAAGCATACATTTATACTGTATTTTATGTAATTGCTGTTGAAGCTCTTTTTGTACTTGAATTTGTTGTTCAATGTCTCTACTCTTATAAGGCAGGTCTGCTGGGAACCTGGAACTGTCTATATTTCTCCTTTGTTTTTTGAGTGATAGTTTCACTAAATATAGAATTCTTGATTAACAGGTTTTCCCCCAGCGATTTAAATGTGTCATTCCATTGACTCTAGACTCCACTGTCTGACAAGCAGCCAGCTGTTCGTCTTATTTTGGTTCCCTTGTACGTAATGAGTCATTTATCTCTTGTTGATTTTATGATTTCCTCTTTGTCTTGATTTTTAACAGTTTCTATGTGTAGTTTTCTTTGTGTTTATCTTTTCTGGAGTTCCTTGGATGGATAGATTAATTTTTTTAAATCAAAGTTGGAGGGGAGATTAGCCAATGTACCCATAGTGGAAACTGAGAAAGACACAAGCACATATCTTTCTTTAAGAGAAAGCAACATGTGGTGGATCTCCTCAGCTCTTCTCTCCTTAACACTACCTCCTGATTGGGTCACACCATGGATTTGCTGTGGAAGAACTGGCATGCCAGTGTGGTAAAGTACTCTGCTTTCTGTCATGTTAATCTGAATTGGCACAGCTGGAACCTTCCTCCCTTCCAAAGAATGACTTACTTTAGCAACAATAAGCATAATATGGAGGCATTAAAATTTATTTGCCTATTGCTTTTCAGCTGTTTTAGAATTCATGGAATGTAATCACACCCACAGACATAAATTGCATTCCTCTTTTTTTCCCATTCTTCTACAAATGAACTTGTGTTTCTATTTAAGAAACTTAAAGCATTCTGAAGTTGTTGGTTGTATTTTTTTTTTAAAGCAAACAAACAAACCAAAAAACCACAGCCTTACCTATATCCACATTGCTCTTTCTCTGTTGGTTGCTCCTACTTTTTGCCTCTACCTATTGAAATAAAAAGCACTTAGATCTCAGATTTTTCTTTTATATTCTCCCCTGAAGTATTTCTACCCAATACCTTGACTTCTTCATTCCTTCCTTCCTACCTACTTTCAATTCATTCTTTTGTTGAATGGTGTACAGATACTGTACAAAACCCAAAAATAAAACAGATTTATATTTTAGTATTATTTTTCATTCAACTTCTCTCCTGTCCCTTTTGATTCCCTGAAAATACCACCAAAATGAACCTGAGTTCATTTTTACCTTGATATGAGAGAGTGTCACTTTGAAAAATTATTAGCATTATTTGACCAAAAAAAGTACAGTTAGGTAATTTATGACATTTTGGACTCTAGTTTATGGTTAATTTTTCAAATCAAAGCCTTAATTAGGATTAGGTAGTAATTTAATGGTGGACTCACCATTTAAGGTCAGTGGACTCGACAAAATAATACTTTTGAGATGAGATTGACCTTAAAGAGTTAACAGTCATTTGATGCTATTTGTCAATAAAAAACTGAAAAAATTGATGGTCATTGATATGAGTTTTTTGCAGCGGCTCCCAAGAATAACAACAAATAATATATAACTCTTGTTTTTCCAGGTAAGATTTTTTTTTTAATAATACTGCCAACTTGATGAGACAATGGAATGTTAAAGTTGTATAACTAAAAGCAACTGGATAACAAAGTCATGTGACTATAATCAATAGGCATATTCCCTCTCTTCATCCATCACCCTCTATTTCTTCCAGGAAATATATAGTATAAAAATACACAGCTATACTTTACATACACAAGCACACCTGCTCACATAAACACTAATATTTCCCCACTAACTGAACAAAATCTTGTTCAGTAAGTATTCCATCAAATACTATATGAATTTTTTAATGGTGGGATAATTTTCCATTTTATTGATACATCATAATTAATTAGCTCAGCTTATTACTGAGAGATATGTTGAGAGAGATATGTTGATCTTTTTTTCCAACTGTTACCATTATAAGTAATTCTGTAATAGAAAACTTTGTAAACATGTCATATCCTACATAATTCAACAGGGAAGTGAAAAGGCAAAGTTCAAGGCTGAACATCCTAAACTTCCATAGCATGCTATGGATTTCTCTACAAAATATTATCAAGTGAGCTCTCACACAGAATGGGTCAACATGCAATTTCCCATCTTTATGGCTCAAAGAGAAAAAAGAGTATAATAGGAGGCATTGGGGCATGGAGATTAAAAGCATTAATCTGGAGTCACATTGCCCAGGATCAAATCCCAGTTCCTCCAATTCTATAGGCAAATTCCTTAATTTCTTGTGTCTTAGTGTTGTGCAACTGTCCCAGGCCTGGCAGGTTCACTGTTGATTTGGGTAGATGAAAAAAGAATCCTGCAGCCTTAGGTATATCTGATGTACCTTTAATGTTGAAGCAGGGGACTGGATACACAGGCAGGCAGGGAGAGAGACAGAAAGATGAAAAGACCAAATAGTAACTGAACTTCCTAACCCCTTTTATACTATTATGGGCCCATAGTCACATATCTGATATATTGTTGCACACTGGCAGCACTCTCAAAGTTACAGGCCATCTGTTATTTACTGGAAGGCTAGAAGGTGAGCAAGAGCCTGAATTATTCCATTTTCCTTACACTCAGTTTTGTTTTGTTTTGCTTTTTACCTCTAAAAACAAAATAATGATAGTATTATTAATGATAGCATTTTCTTCACAAAGCTGTTGTGAGGATTAAATTAGTTAATACATGCAAAGTGATTAGAGCAATGTCTGGTACCTAGTAAATCCTATATAAGTAAATCTAAATCTATATAAGGTTTGAGGCACCCAACCAGCAGAGATACTAAATATGAAGTGCTTAACAAGGAAGATTTCCTATGGTCACTTCAAAGCAGAAATTGGAAGCTAAAGAGAAAAATCAGTAATTATAGGAAGTTTGCATGCATGCAATCAATTGTGTAACTTACTCAATATCATTATGTAATTAACCCATCTCTCTTTACAAGATTAGTAATAAAATTCACAATTGATCTTAAAGGGAGGGGAATTCCACATAAACACATTAATTAATTAATTTGTTCACCAAATGTTTTTAATGCCTCTGTATTTAAGGTATGTGGATTCAATGGCTAGTAGATTAGTTTCATAATGAATATTTATTGAGTTTATAATGAATCGGAAAGTGTCCCTGACATTAAGGAGCTCAGAACATCATAAGGGAGAAGGGTGAATAGGAAGGCAATACAGAGAAACAAATGCCAGCAGGGATAGTTGTAAAGGATGCCAAAGAAGCATGAGGAAGGGCACCTAACCCTGCCTAGAGTCAGAGTACACTATCAAGGAGGCTTTATTGGCCATAGTTAAGGAAAAGATGTCAGGGGTACCTAGTTAGAGGGACTGGCATTTTTTAAATATCGGCATTTTAAAAAATCACTATGGCTAGGTGTTTAAGTACAGATGTCTTTGAATCAGAGGCCCCTACTATTGAATTGTATTTCACCTTGGGCAAGGTCTGATCCTCTCTGTAAGATGCTTTCCTCATTGATGGATAATATTAGAACTTAACTAAGAAAACTATTGTGAGGCTCAAATAGATTGATTCATAGGACAATGAATGAAAATGGTTGACACAGAATAAAGTCTCAAACAGTGATGGTCATGATAACTTGTCATTATTAGGGATAATCAGATCATGTTTAGGAAATAAAGAGTCTTTCTGAATGGGCTGTGTGATTCATAGCATCTTTAATGATGCTAAGTCCTTGGAGGAAGAAAGAGAAACCCAGCCAAGTACCTGGGGTTGAACAGTACTTGGTGTGTGGGATTTTCCAAAACACAAAGGTTGAATTTGAATGAACTGAATATGTCATCGTGTAGTTCTTAGTATTGTATGAGATGAATGAGTCCATATTATGTCAGTTCTCACCACTCATACTGCCTTGAAATGAATTGCATTCCTCTCTGCCCCCGCCATGGCAGACTTCAGAGGCTGTCTTATCAAGGAGACAAGGGCTCCTCCACACAGGAGCCCTTGTCCCTCTCTTGAGAGTATTTTTCAACTCTTATCTGACTTTCTCTGGTAATATGGCTGGGAGTCACCAGGACCAAGGGATGGTGAAGCAAGGGCTTTTGGGAGGGTCTTGCTTTTGTTTTTCTGCTTTCTGTTTAAAGCCAACTTAAAAAAGATACATCTATATATTTAGGAACCACTGACAGTAGCTTTAAATTAAATTTCTTTTAAATTAGTAATTCAGAGCATTTTGTGCTTTAGTCATAGTCTATGTCCTCTTTTTCTAATGTATTTTTTTGTATTTTCTCATTGAAATGTACCTGCTTCTTCCTGCAATTGCAAAGAAATTCCTGCCATTTATTTTCTCTGACTTCAATTCTTCACACAGAGTGTATACATTTCCATTAAAATGAATAGCCGCCGTCTGTTTTGGCCTTTGTTACTGACCTCTAATTTGTCCAAAATAAGAAAAAAATATGGTTCCTTCCTTCCCTTTTAGATTTTGCTTTATATATTGGAACAGTGGAGCTTCTACTTGGGTCTCTTGCATTTCTCCGTTTCTTGTGGCAGAGGCACAGACTACCTTGGTTCCACATTTTTACATCAAGGATATTTGTGTTGTGCACAGCCTTGGCGGTCAAAGGACAGGACAGGCAGTCTTCCCGCATATCAGAGCAGATTTAGGATCCCTAAGCTTAGAGTTCCCTTTTTTAATGTGACTCACTGCATGTTCAGGTATTTCCTGGCTCTCTGTGTGACTCTCAGAGAATCAGCACAAATGCCAATGCCACTTTGGTGAGTAATGACATCTATGTCTCAGCTCCCAGGAGCCTCCTGTCCTCTGCCTGCATACACAAAATGGTGGCAGGCTAATTTGTAAGCTTGCAAGTAAGATCCTGCTCAGACCCTTCACAGTGTTTGACAATGGTTTCATGTCAACTATCTTAACTCTCTAAATATGGTTCTTCTGAAATATGCAGAGTGGGGGTTCCTTTCCCACTCCTACATTCAAGTAAAATACTTGAGTTGACATTTTCTTTAGATTTGCAGAACTATGGGGAAATGCTCTGTAGAGAATAAAGAGACTTAGAGAAACTCCAAGGGAATACCAAGCAGAGACACTTCCTCTCACTCTCCTCCTTTGACTTCCACACCAGAACTTCAAATTGGCTCATTATAGCTTCTTTCTTAGACATACACAAACAAGGTTCTTTCTAACATGGAAGACCACATTAAAACAAGCAAAAAAGGAAAGACAAGGAAATTAGGATAAAAAAAGAAAAACTGCTTAAGAAAGGAATAAAAGTTTGAAATATATAATGTGCATTGATATGCATTTAATATTCTCAAAACAATGAAGAAATAAAGGCATCCTTGAAATAAAGGCAGGATTCTATTGCAAGAAAATTTTGCAAAATAAGATAATTTCTTTCACTGATAAATTCAAACATTGGAAGAGAATGTAAAGGAGTCTTCTAAAAAAGGTAGTAAAAGAAAAACGGTGAAATCATAGAAGAGACAGGAAAAAACATGTGAGAATCAGTAGAAAAGGTTTAATGTCCAATAAATATGAGTTCCAGAATAAGTAAATAGAGAAGAGACAACATCAACAAAAACAATATATCAAAATATTGAAGATCATAAATATTCAATAGTTTGCATGACTAATACAGTGGAAAAGAACAATAACACAGCTATCAAAAAGCATACTCAAGAATTCGAGGATTACAGGGATAAAGAAAAATGTTAAAAATTTCCAAAAAGGTTTTCCAAAGAGGGAAAAATCAAAAAAAGACTGGTAATTAAAATGAAATTGGATTTTTTAACATTGACACTGGAAGTTAGAAAACAATAAAACAATACCTTCAATATTATGAAGAAAAATTAGTTCTAAGCTAAGTGAGTACATCCAGCAAACTGTTTACAACATATATGGATATAATAAAGACATTTTCAGAGAAATAATATTTCAAGGACTTTACCTCCCATATTCATGTTCTCATGAAGTTATTGGAGAGGTGCTCCATCAAAATGAAAGGTCCAGTGAACAGGAAACTAGTAAATGCAAGAGACCAGAGGCACTCAGAACAGGTACAAGAAATGGTGCTAAACATCACTCATCACCTAGCAAGTACCTTATTTGTGTATATCATTAAAAGGACAACCAATAACAAAAACTGAAAGGATGAGAGAGGGGAGAGCCCTGTGTCCTGTTGGTGGGAATGTCCATTGGTTCAGACACTATGGAACATAGTATGGAGAGTCTTCAAAAACTTAAAAACAAGACTACCTTATGATCTAACAAGTCTACTTCTGAGTATTCATCCTAAGGAAATGAAGTCAGTGTCTCAATGAGATGGCTGCATTCCCGTGTTCACTGCAGCATTAATTCATAATAGCCAGAATATGAAAGCAACCTAGGTTCTAAGTGTCCACCAACAGTGTCCATGAATACACCTACATTCATGTCTATATCCATATATGCTGTATTATATACTTGAAATTTGTTAAGAGAGTATCTCTTATGTGGTCATACCACAAGAAAAAAAATTATGTGAGGTGACGGATGTGCTAATTAGAGGGATGATAATAACCATTTGAAAGGTATATCAAATCATCACATTGCATACCTTAAGTATATATAATTTGCCAATTATAATTTAATAAAGCTGGCATGAGGAAGAATGCTGGTAAAGGAAAACTTCAGCATTATTGCTCTGTAGCAATCCTACAGAACAACCCAATCCACATAGGAACAGTAGGAAAAAATTCTAGAATTGTAAACTTAAGCCAAAAAGAGACTGACAAGCAGGCTAACTATTAGAAAGATGGATGGATGGATGGATGGATGGATGGATGGATGGATGGATGGATGGGTGGATGGATGGATGAAAAATTATTTGGGAAGATGACAGATATGTTTGACTACATCAACTATCTTTGGAAAAAGGTTTTCTGTTTTGGTAGTAAATTTGAGTCTCAATAAGCCATAGATATCTGAAAACTAACTAAATAAAAGGGTCCAATTACTAAAATTTAGCAAGAAAACAAAAATTGTACATGTATAGTATGCTGCATGGTTCATTTGTGAGTAACATTGGCATATTATAATAATGTATATCTGAAAATAGATTTTTAATTTCTACTGAGATGACAGAGAAGTATATGGGGATGTTCATGCTCATGCATTATAGATGGCATTATAGTTACTTAGGAAGTTAAGAGCTGATGTCTAAAATTTAAGAATTAAGAAATGCCATTATATTCACTTTATTATAATATAGCGGATATGTGGAGGATGAGAAATAACATGAAAAAATAGGTACAAGGGTCTACCTGGTTGCATACGGGTTAAGTCTCAGCACTATGAAGCTATTGCCAGCAACTGCAGCCTGAGTTCAATCCCTGGCCAGGGAGCTGACCCATAGGGCTCAGCAGACCTCTCTGGTCTCACAGCAGCAGTGTATTTCAGTAGATCTGTCTATTCTGCTCCCCATTCTGTCTCTGGTGAATCCTCTCACCAACACCCCCATACCTCTGGCCTACACCCCAGTTCTTGGATGCATAAATAAATGAAAGTAAATCTTTAAAAAAAATAGGTACAAGATTTGAAAGTAAGTGCTTCTAAGAAGAATGAATCATGGTGAATAAAAAATGAATACTTTAACAACATAGTACTATTTTGTATTTTAGGTCTATGTTTGTATCAAAAATAAATATAAAATGTAAAAATTAAGGTTAACTCTCAGATGGATAGAAATGGTGTATATGTAACTTTCAAATCAGAAAATGGCGCACATAAATTAATCAATCATACCAAAACCTGCATATGAAACAAATGGCAATTAAGAAATTAGAAATCTTAGTAAATGGAAAATATGAAATAAGATGACAGTAATACCCAACAACTTCTCCAACTACAATAAATGTGAAATAATTAAGCATCAGTTAAAAGAGATGTTCTCAAACTGAATTTTAATAATCTGGCACTTCACCATTAAAATACTGTCAGATGGAAAGTTGGAAAACAAAGAGGTTAAAATGGTATTTGGAAAAATGCTCACGAAAAGAAAGTTGATGGGGCCTCCCTGGTGGCACAACAGGTTAAGTCTCGGCCTCTGAAGCTGTCTGCAGCTCATGCAGCACGAGTTCGATCCCCGCCCAGGGAGATTCCCAGCATACTTCTCTTGCCTTGCCCGCTGCTCCCCTCAGCAATGTACTTCAGTCGATCTGCCTGTTCTGCTCCAGCTCTGTCTCTGGTGAATCCTCTCACCACCCCACATCTCTGGCCTACACCCCACTTCTTGTATGCATAAATAAATAAATCTTTTTTACAAAAAGAAAGTTGATATAATATTACTAATCTCAGACAAAATGTTATTCAAAAGGAAAACTACCAAGGCACTATTGATAAACAAAACAATTCTCCAGGAAGTTATTCCATTCATGAATCGAAGATGTCCTAATAGCATAGCTTCAAAATGTATTATGCAAAAACTGATAAAAGTTCAGGAGACAGTGACAAACACCCAATCACAGGAGATACTACCACATTTCTCTTAGTCATTTAATAATAAAATAATTAATAGGCTAAAAATAAGCAATATACTATAAAATGTTCTAGTGACGATGAATAAGTCTGATGTAGCTCTAACACACAGATAATATTCACTATTTTAATCCTAAAGGCTTCTTTAATATCCTTGATATAATATAAATAAGTCTCATGGACCAAAATGCAGTAAGATGAGAAATTAACCTTCCCCAAAGTTGCCAAACCCTTTATTACCCTTAGCATAAACACTTAGATCACTTACAAGATGCCACCATTATTCCAAGCACTTTCAAATATTTACTTCTTCAATTTGTGCAGCAGATGTTCGAGGTGGGAAATATTATTTCCCATATTTTACAACTGAGGAAATGTGGCACAGAGAGGTGGAGCAACTTGCTCAAGGTCACACAGAGTGAAGAACAGGGGAGGCAGACCCAGGCATCCTGAGCCCAGGGTCCAAGCTCTTGATTTTTATATTCAACTTATTCTTACAATGTAGACACCTTAAATAAGATGTGAATTAAAAAAGAAATAAAAATGAAAATTTTAAAATAATTTGTACTACCCTTAGCAAAAGCACCACATAGCAAAACCTACGAGGTACATCAGAAGTTGACAAGGTAATCCCCAGGGCAAGGGAGGTTCTAGGTTCCCTGCCCCATCCTAAGGAAGGGTGGAGCTGAGCAGGGAGGAGAGAAGGAAGGAGGGAGAGGAAGAAGACTTAGAAAAGGCATGTGGAGCACATGTGAAGAAGCTGCACTTGCTTCTTAGCCTTGGACTTATACGGGGAATTTGGGAGACATGGAAGAAGACACTTAAAAGAGACAGAGATGTGGGTGAGAGATCTGTGGGGAAGCTGATAATGGCATTCTTTATCTTGACTTGTATTTTGATTTTGCTCCTTTTGCCCAGACTTGCCTGGACCCCCTGCCCCTTTCCTATGGGTCCCCATCAAAAGGTACATTAGACTTGTGGCAAGCTTTTGGGCCTCAGTGGTTCTGCCTTGGTCCAACCCTGTTTGGCTGGGCATTTACCAATGAAGGGATGGGTAATTTGGGGTGTTTAATTGTAAGCTACTTTAACTGTATTCTTTCTCTTTTCTTTATTGCACACTAATTGTCTTAAAGTTGTTTTATATTGAAGGTCTCACGCACTAGAGTATGTTGTGTCTTGATGCAACAGATAGCAGAACCTATTTAGAGCAGGCAGGTTTGGGGGTCAGAGGTGCCCCTCACCCTGTCCGCTAACAGAAGTACTTCTCAGAAAGAAATTTATAGCTTTAAATATTTACCGTGAAATGAAAGGGAAAAATAGAGATATTTCAAAAAGCACTAGAAAAATAACAAAATAACACAGAAACAATAATGAAGTAGAAATTAATTAAAATGTAAAGCAAACATAAAATAATAGAAGTGTAGGTTTTTCATTGTGTATCTTTGGAAAGATTAATTTAAAAATAAAACTTTTTCCACCTGATTTGTTCATTGTATCTCTCTGACTTATCTTGATCATAGTTCTTAAAAGTTTCATTTTTAAAGTAAATAGCCTTGGAAGGAAGGATACAGGGGTGAGGATGAATAGAATAATTATAAAAAGCATACCTTGAACAATGTTATATAAACCTATTTTAAAAATATACCAAATGGGAAAATTTGGAGGAAAATATAAATTACTATCATTATACCTAGAAGAGATAGAAAACTGACTAGAATAATAACCCTAAAAATGGAAATGGTAGTAATGAAAAACCTATTCTTTCAAAAAACAAACTAGCAACAACAAAAAAACACACCAGGCTCAGGACATAGAAAAGGTGTGAAATTTACCCAGCATTTAAAGAATCTAATTGCAACCCTTTGGTACTAAAAATAGATAAAGTAGGAAAAGAAAATTATCAGCCAATAATGGGTAGATAAAAAATAGCAGATTGAATTCAAAAGCGTATAAAAAGACCTAGTAGGGTTTTCCTTAAAAATGTATGAATGAGTCAATATTAGAAAAATCTATTAATGTAATTTACCACCCTAACCCATAAAAGCATAGAAAGCGTCTAATTATATCAACAGATACAGAAGAAGAACTAACTAAAAATGTAAGACGATTTAAGATAATCCTGCCAACAACTCAGGAGTAGAGGGGAGGTCCTTAATCTGACCAAGTGCCATGTCCAAGACCTTCACCAACAACACTCTAAAATCAGAATGGAAAAGACACAACGTCCCAAACATGCAAATGCTATAATTATCAACATATTTTTCTCCCTTTCCCGAAAACATCCATTCCAGATTTATTCTAGTCTTTCTCAGATAAACATCCAGTAAGAATCATACATATGTGTACATAAAGTATACATATTTTTATAATTTCCATGTCAGGGTTTCCTTTCCTTTCTCATGTTTTCAGTTCTATTTCTAATTTCAAAAAGCTAAATACTCAAATCCAACCCAGGGAAACAGTTAGCTGCAACCTGGTGGTTCTGTTTTTCTCCGAGTCCTCCATTAGAAGCATCTCCAAGTGACATGTCCTCACACCACAGGGGACCCCGGCAGCTTCACCTCCTAAGCCAGAGGAGCTTCTGCCCTGCCTGGTGACTCATGTCCCCAAATGTAAAGTGGGGCACTAGATTTGCCCTCATGACCTTCACCTAATGGGATGCCACCTTCTCTTTTTCTTTTGCTTTCTGAGAATATTAACCAGTGGAAAAATGATTGTATAGCTATACCATAAAATATAGGAAATAAAAATCATTATAAATACTGAAAAAAAATCACTCAGAAAATGTTTTCCAGGCATAGGCTTCAGAAGTCTCAGGCAGAACTTCCAAAGGGCTTGTCGACTTAGTCTAAAACAGATGACTGGATCAAGAAGATGTGGTACATATACACAATGAATACTATTCAGCATTCAAAAAAGACAAACACATGCAATTCGCAGCAACATGGATGGACCTAGAGGGGATCATGATCAGTGAAATAAGCCAGAAAGAAAGAGAAAATTATCGAATGGTTTCACTTATAACAGGAATATAGGGGAGCCAAATAAGAAAGCGACATTCAGCAGGGAAGGAGGGGAGGGGGAGGGCTCAAG
>PVIJ01023681.1:0-13779 GCA_004024925.1 Scalopus aquaticus | reverse complement strand
TATACACAATGGAATACTATTCATCATGGAAAGAAGATAAACACATGCAATTTGCAGTGGCATGGATGGAATTAGAGGGGATCATACTCAGTGAAATAAGCCAGAAAGAAAGAGAAAAATATCGAATGGTTTCACTTATAACAGGACTATAAGGAAACCAAATAGGAGAGAGACAATCAGTGGGGGGGTGGGGGTGGGGAGGTTGAGGGAGGGAAGGAAAAGGGCACAAAATGGAATAGAAAAGAACACAAGGGACCATGGAGATGGATCACGGGTGAATTGGTGGTGGGCTACCCAAGGGAATACAAAATGTAAAAGACATAAATAACAAAAATATATATTAAAAATATATATATTCATATATATATATAAATATATATATAGTATATATTTATATATATATATATATATTAAAAAAAAGAAAAAAAAAGAAAACCTCCTGTTGTTGCCACTTGGGTCTTTTATAACAGAGCAGGGGGAAAGAAGGGTACAGGGATGGGGCTCAGGCCCTGCCACCTCTGTGACACAAGGGCCACTGCAGAGGACTGTGCTGAGCCCCAGCAAAAGCCGCCGGGGCCCTGTCAGAGCTGCCAAGTTGACCACTGGTGGGGAGACTGTCCTGGGGTCCAAAGACACCCGGGGCCAGAACCCCAAGGGCCAGAACAGAAACAGGCACGGTGGGCCTGGGCAGACGCTGGCTCCTGTCACCATCATAACCCCAGAGGGACCCTGGGTGGTCCTTAATGTTGGGGGCCGGGGTGTTGTCTTCTTTTTGACACTGGGGCCACATAACCTGTCCTTCTTCACAGCCCTGGACCCGCTTCTTCTGAGTCAGTGACTTTAAAGGCGTATCTGGTAAAACAATATCTAAATTTTTACTCAACATTTGAGTTGCAACTGGGACTCAGTGTTATTTTCTGTGCCTTCCTGTGGTCCTTGAAAGCTCAACTCCACTCTTAGGACGAGATGTATTAGCCAGAATGCAAGCTTCCTTCCACGTGGATATTGATCAGAAAACTAAGCTGTGCTGCCACTAGTGGAGGTAGATGTCAACCCGGACATATGGGCAACTGGAGGGAGAAGTGGGAGAGCCAAACTGGCTTCCCCTGTTAGTATTTGAATTAAAAACCTTGATTAATTTTCCCCTTGGCATCAATACCCTCTATGATCTGAAGTCAGGGCGTGGTTACAAGATGTTATGAACAATATAAAGCAACAAGGACTCTTAATCTCTCGTAATGGCACGTGTAACACCCCTATCTTAACAGTTCAAAAGCCTAATGGTGGCTGGAGACTAGAACAGGACACCAAGGCTATTAAAGAGGTAGTGGCCCCACTACATGCTGTGGTGCAAATCCATATACTCTTTTGTCCCAAATTCCTGTGGGAACTGCGTGGTTTACAGTTTTAGATTTTAAGGATTCACTTTTTTGTACCCCTGTAGCTAAAGATTCTCAAATCTCTTTTGCTTTTGTGGACCCCCCCCACACCCTAGCCATCAGCTTACATGGACAGTTTTGCCCCAGGGGTTCCAGGGCAGCCGTCACCTCTTCAGGCAAGCTTAAGCTTCTGGTTTGGACAGATTCACTCCTCCAAGTGAATCACTGGTCCTTCAGCGTGTGGATGGCTTCCTTCTGTGTGCAAAGATGCAGGATCAGTGTGAGGAAGAGTCAGGCACTGTTAATCATTCTGACTGACTGTGGTGACAGAGTCTCTGGGAAAAAGCCCACTTATGCCAATCTCAGGGCAAGAATCTTGGCCTATTGCTTTCCCAGGTGTGCGAGCCCTCGGAGAGGAGATGGTCAGACCCAGACCCAGGCTGAGACTGTTCACCAGTTACAGGAATTTTGGGGAAAAACTGGATATTGGAGAATTTGGGATCCTGGATTTAGGGAAATAGCACAGCCCCTATTTCAGTTATTCAGAGACTCAGCATGAGGGGTGTCTCTAATCTAGGGGACATCTGAAGCCATCCATGCCTTTGAAACTCTGAAAGCCACACTGCCAAGGGCAGAGCTCTCAGTTTACCTACTGGAGATCTTTTTATTACAGGAAGAGCAGGAATGGCTCGTGGAGTAGTCATTCAGCCAAATGGAGGAGCTCAACAGCCCATGGCTTACTTAAGCAAACTGGATCCAGAAGCCGTGGGTGACCGCTCTACCCAAGAGCCATTTCTGTAGCAGCTCTGATGGGGCCTGAGGCCAATCGACTAACTGCGGAAGGGCCTTGATAGTACAGATGCCACATGACCTATCAGGTTTGTTCAACCTAAAGGAAATGTGTGGCTTTCTGACAGTCGAATATTAAATATCAATCTCTCCTTTTGGAGGGATCTGTAATGCAAAGGTGGGTTAGGTCAACTTGAAACCCACTCATGTCCATCCCAGAATCCAATGAGGATGCTCCTGGACATGACTGTCAGCAAATTCTGACCTTTAGCTACTCAGCCCGAGGGACCTAAAGGACACTCCTCTTATCAGTCCCAACCTGAGTATGATTTTGGACGGGAGCTCATTGGTAGACCAGGGGGTGTGCAAGGCTGGGTATGCTGTAGTTACTCTCCTAGATGTTCTGGAAGCCAGCCATCTCCAGGTGTCAGTGCCCAACTGCAAAGTTGATAGCCTTGACCAGAGCCCCAGAACAGGACAAGGGCAGAGAATATCTATATGGATTCCAAACATGCATATTTAATTCTCCGCATGCACTCCACCAACTGGAAAGAAATGGGATTCCTAATCTCTGAGGAGGCCCAGAGATAAATATCATGGTGAAATAAATAGACTATTGCTGCCAATAACAAAACTGCTTGAGGTGGTGGTGATGCATTGCAGGGGACATCAAAGAGGATCTGATGAAATCACAGAAGAGAACAAAAAGGTTGATTTCCAGGCAAAGAAAGCAGCAGGTGAGGACTTCATACAGGTCCAGGGTCCCGGTGGGGACAGAGCGCCTCAATATACTCAGTAGGAGTCAGAAGAGACTGAGTCTCAGGCAGGAACTATGCTCCCCTCCAGTGGATGCAAACAGAAGATGGTAAATGACACCTTCTATCCAGTGCCCAAAGGAGCATCCTTAAAACCTTGCATCAAACTTTCCACTTTGGAACTGAAAACTCTTACCATATGGCAAAGACTTTTTATTCACTGGCAAAGAAATGCTAAAGATCCTCATCCAGGCTATTAAGGCAGCTGAAGTATGAGGAAATATAATCCTCTTAATAGGAGGACGGCACCTCCATGTCTCCAGAGATCTATCTGGCAGACCCAGGTGAGATTTCACTGGCAATGAGCTTTCACTCGTACGCCTAAGCATCGAGGACTCCATACCTCCTTGCTTGGGTAGACACTCACGGGCTGGGTAGAGTCGTTTCCTTGTCGAACAAAACAAGCTGGGGAAGTGGTTCGCACTTTAGTCCATGGAATCATTCCTAGATGTGGCCTGGGTCGTGGGCTTCAGAGCGACAACAGTCCTGCTTTTAAAGCTGCAGTCACTCGAAAGGTGTCCCAGGCCTCAGGCACAGATTATCACCGACACTGGGCCTGGAGGCCCCAGTCCTCTGGCAAGGGGGAGAAAGCTAATGACATACTTGAACTATGTCTAGGAAAACTCTCCCAGGAGACGCAGCAGCCTTGGCCTGCTCTTTCCCCATGGCGCTCTTAGGATGAGAAACATTCCAAAAAGCTTGTTTTCAGTCCTTCTGAGGTACTCTATGGCAGGCCTTTCCTCAAAAATGACTTACTTTTTGTTCCTGAAACTGTTGAATTGACTAAATTTGTTACTAATTTAGCTAAGTTTCAAGGCCTTATTAAAAGTTTACCAGAGACCCCTGAGCTCTCTGGTCATGCAGCCCCTCATCTCACCCAGGGGATCTGGCTCTTGTCACAACTATTCCCACAGAGTCTCCTCTCTTAACCCTTTGTGGGAGGACTCCTGTCCCCTTGTTCTCTCTCCTCCTGTGGTGGGCACAGTGGCAGGGGTGGATGCCCGGATACATCACACTGGAGTAAGAGCTTGGGACTCCATGTCCACAGAGCCCCGGATGCTGAACAATCTGCTCCATCCCGCTCCACCTGGACCTGTGAGCCGTAGAGGATCTTCCCCTCCTATCCAAATGGCAGCTACAGAGGAAAGTGCTTAATTCCACATGTTGTCTTTGTTTATTGGATTTACAGCTATAATCGACCTTGCAGTTTTCCTGTGTGCCCTGGAATTACACTCAGTTATGCTCCCACAGTGAACTACTCATCAAAAAGTCTTTGATTTTACCTTGCCTCAGCTCTTTTGGTTGGGCTTCTCTGCCCTGTTAGACAATTAGGCCCTTTTTGTTCATGTTTCCTCTGCAGGCTTCTTCCCTGTCTTACTGCCACCCATGAGCTCATCCTTAAATCTATGGCAGACAGTGAACTAGAGTGACTGTTGGGTGTGCCCTAGAGGGGACGGCACTGTGCAAAGAGCCCCCAGGCCTGACCAGCTTCTGCTGAGGAACTAAGTCATTTATCAGCCTTCATGTGTGAGGTGAAAGGGCATCTCACCAGTGGGAATACTTCTTCCCAATACAGATGGACACAGTTCCTTCACCACTTAATGAAAGCTGGCCCTGCGCCTTCTCTCCCTCTATGGATACAGTACACAGAAGAAGAGGATAAACTCAGGTTTCCTTTCAAAATGCTTTGGCTAGACCTACTTCCCAAGACTTGGGGTGGCTAAAACTCACCTTCTGTAAATATACTTTTATATTTACCTATTCCCGTGACAGCCTCAGTGCTGTAACACACCGTGTGCCTGGGCCCACACGGAAACACGGCACATGAGCACTACCCCTGTGACTTCTAATTCTCTGCAGAAGCACTGGCCTCAGTGCCACCCAGTGTCATCACTTAAGAAGACCAGTTTCTGGCTTTTGATAGTTCGGGTACTGGTCATAGATAAATTGGATGGGTGCAGATACGGGGCTCTTGCTGAGTCTTACTGACAGTATGTGGGATATGGAGGAATATATCAGGGAGTCCGACCCCACTTATTTCTCCTATACCAAGCTCAATATTCTCCAGCTCATTGCCTGTAATTATCTCTGCAATAGCCCCTGGCACATTCATAACTTAAATAGATGACAGTCCTCTCCCACATGTGAAGATTTTACTCAGACCATTTCAGAGAGTGAGATACTATATCAAATATATCAAATAAACAAAATAGACAAACCTCTAGCCAGGCTTACAAAGAAAAAATGGGAGAAAACACAAATAAGTGGGATCATAAATGAAAGAGGAGAAATTACAACAGACACAGCAAAAATCAAAAGAATAATCAGACATTATTATGAACAGCTATATGGAAACAATTTCAACAACTTAGAGGGAATGGATAAATTCCTAGAACTAAACAATCACCCAAAACTAGATAAAGAAGATATAGAACACCTAAAAAGGCCAATCACAAGCAGTGAAATTGAAGCAGTAATCAAAACCCTCCCCAAAAACAAAAGCCCAGGACCAAATGGTTTCATAAACGAATTCTACCCAACGTTTAAAAACGAACTAATCCCTATTTTACACATTTTTTTCAAAAAATAAAGAAGGAAGGAATACTACCAAACACGATCTATGAAGCCAACATAACACTAATATCAAAAGCAAACAAAGACAACACAAAAAAATAAAATTACAGACCAATCTCTCTAATGAACACTGATACAAAAATATCCAACAAAATCTTAGCCAACAGTATCCAACAATGCATCCAAAAGATAATACTCCATGACCAAGTGGGATTTATTCCAGGGACACAAAGATGGTTCAACATCTGTAAATCAATTAACGTAATCCAACACATCAAGAAAAAGAAAAATAAAAACCATATGATCATATCAATAGATGCTGAGAAAGCATTCGACAAAGTGCAATATCCATTTATGATAAAGGCCCTTGAAATCCCTGGGATAGAAGGAACATTCCTTAACATAATAACAGCCATCTATGACAAACCCAGAGCCAATATTATCCTCAATGGTTAGAAGCTGAAAGCCGCTCCCCTAAGATCAAGAAAAAGGCAAGGATGTCCACTCTCACCATTGCTTTTCAATAGAGTACTGGAAGTCCTAGCCAGAGCAATAAGACAAGAGAAAGACATACAAGGAATACAAATAGGGAAAGAAGAAGTTAAACTGTCACTATTTGCAGACAATATGATAATATACATAGAGAATCCTAAAAATGCCATAGAAAAACTACTCAAAATTATAGACCAATTCAGTAAAGTAGCAGGATAAAAAATCAACACACAAAAATCAGTAGCGTTCCTATATATAAGAAGAAGAAATTAAGAAGAAGAAAAAATTAAGAGAACCACCCCCTTCAAAATTGAAACAAAAAAATCAAATATCTGGGAATAAACCTAGAAAACTGTTAGACACTAGTAGGAGAAATAGAGGAGGACACACACACACACACACAAAATGGAAAGACATCCCCTGCTCATGGATTGGAAGAATCAACATTATCAAAATGGCCATCATACAAAAAGCAATTTACAGATTCAATGCTATTCTGATAAAAATCCTAATGACATTCTTCAAAGAAATAGAACAAATATTGATGAAATTCATATGGAACCACAAAAAAAATTGAATAGCCAAAGCTCTCGTGACTAAAAGAAAGAAAATGGAGGGATAACACTCCCAGATTACAAACTATACTACAAAGCCATAATAATTAAAACAGCATGGTACCAGAACAAAAACAGAAGCTCAGACCAATGGAATCAAATAGAAAACCCAGAAATAAATCCACATATCTATGGACAACTAATCTTTGATGAAGAAGCAAAGAATAAGCATTGGAACAATGCTAGCTTGTTTAATAAATGTTGCTGGGAAAACTGGACTGCTATATGCAAAAAAAATGAAGCTAGACTACTATCTCACACCATGCACAAAAACTAACTCAAAATGGATAAAAGACCTCGATTTAAGACCTGAAACAATAAAAGTTATAGAAGAAAACAAAGGCAAAACTCTACACGACAAAAACCTCATTAAAACCTTTAAAGACACATCCCCCAAAGAGAAGGAAATCAAAGAAAATATAAACAGCTGGGACTACATCAAAATAAAAAGCTTCTGTACAGCAAAAGAGACATTAATCAAAACAAAGACGCCCTACTAATTGGGAGAAAATCTTTGCATACAATACAACCGATAAAGGACTGATAACAAATATCTACAAGGAGCTCACACAACTCAACAAAACAAAGTCAACAATCCAGTCAAAAAATGGGCAGAGGAACTAAAAAGGCCCTTCTCCAAAGAAGAAAAGCAACTGGCCAATAGGTATATGAAAAAATGTTCAACATTACTTATAATCAGGGAAAAGCAAATCAAAACCACAGTGAGATACCACCTCACATCAGTGAGAACGGCGCACATTAAAAAAAACAGGCAACAACAAATGCTGGTGAGGATATGAAGAAAAAGGAACTCTCCTACACTGCTGGTGGGAATGCAAACTAGTTCAACCACTATGGAAAGCTGTATGGCATTTCCTCAAACTGCTAAAAATGGAGCTTCCATGTGACCCAGCAATACCTTTGGGAATCTACCCAAAGGACACAAAAACACTAATCCAAAAGGATACATGCACCCCTATGTTTATTGCAGGATTGTTCACAATACCTAAGCCATGGAAACAACCCAAATGCCCAAAAATAGATGAGGGGATCAAGAAGATGTGGTACATATACACAATGGAATACTATTCAGCAATCACAAAAGATAAACACATGCAATTCACAGCAACATGGATGGAGCTAGAAGGGATCATGCTCAGTGAAATAAGCCAAAAGGAAAAAGAAAAATACCGAATGGTTTCACTTATAGCAAGAATATAGGGGAACCAAATAAAAGGGAGACATTTAGTGAGAGAGGAGGAGTATAGGGGCTTAGAGTGGGGAAGAGGGGAGCACGGGGGACTGTGGTGACCACTCATGGGTGAATTGGTGGTGGGAAACCTACAGGGAATACACAATAATGTAAAAGACATAAATGATAAAAAAATTAATTAATTTTTTTTTAAAAATAGAAGAAGATACAAAGAAATGGAAAGACACCCCCTGCTCATGGATTAGAAGAATTAACATTATCAGAATGGCCATACTACTGAAAGCAATTTACAGATTCAATGCTATTCCAATAAAAATTTCAATGACATTCTTTGAATAAATAGAACCAAAAAACTTAAATAGTCAAAGCTCTCCTGACTAAAAAGAAGGAGATTACAGGTATCACACACCCAGACTTCAAACTACACTACAAAGCAATAAAAATTAAAACTCTATAGTACCAGAACAAAAAAACAGACACACAGACCAATGGAATAGAAAAGAAAACCCAGAAATAAACGCATATATTTATGGACAACTAACCTTTGACAAAAGAGCAAAGAATATGCAATGGAGCAAGGACAGTTTGTTCAATAAATGGTGCTGGGAAAACTAGACCACTACATGCAAAAGAATGAAACTAGACTAATACCTTATACCATGCACAAAACCAACTCAAAATGGATAAAAGAATTGGACATAAGATATGAAACCATAAAATATATAGAAGAACATATAGGCAAAATACTAGATGACATACATCTCAATAACATCGTTAAAGAAACATCCCCAAAAGCAAAGAAAGTGAAGGAAAAGTCGAATAACTGAGACTACATCAAATTAAAAAGCTCTATACAGCAAAAGAGACATTAAACAAAACAAAGAGAAACCCTACTGACTGGGAGAAAATTTTTGCACTCCATACAACTGATAAGGGACTGATCACAAAGCTCTACAAATTACTCACAGGACTCAGCAAAAACAAAGTAAACAATCCTGTCAAAAAATGAACAGAAGAGCTAAAAAGACACTTCTCCAAAGAGGAAATGCAAATGGCCAACAGATACATGAAAATATGTTCAATATTACTTATAATTAGGGAAATGTAAATCAAAACCACAATGAGGTACCACTTTATACCAGTGACAATGGCTCATATTAAAACACTAACAACAACAAATGTTGGCAAAGATGTGGAGAAAAAGAACTCATCTGTACTGCTTATGGTAAAACAAACTGGTCCAACCACTATGGAAAGTTGTGTAGAGGTTCCTCAAACTACTAAAAATGGACCTACCATATACTTCACCAATTCCACTCCTAGGAATCTACCCAAAGGACACAAAAACATTAATTCAAAAGATACCTGCACCCCTACGTTTACTGCAGTACTATTTACAATAGGTAAGATATGGAAACAACCCAAATGTCCAAAAATACATGACTGGATCAAGAAGATGTGGTCTATATACACAATGGAATATTACTTAGCAATCAAAATAGATAAACTCATGCCATTTGCAGCAACATGGATGGAGCTGGAAGGGATTATGCTCAGTGAAATAAGCCTGAAAGAAAAAGAAAAATATCGGATGGTTTCACTTTTAGGAGGAACGTAGGGGAAACAAATAAGGGATCAGGGAAAAATAATGATGATAATAAATAAGAAAAACAAAATTAACAGGCAACAATAAATCAGAGACATTCTGCAGGATAGGGGGAGTGAGAGGGATCAGGGGACGGAAGAGCACAAGGGACTATGACGATAGTGCACAGGTGAATTGGTGGTGGGAATTTTATGGGACTACACCTGAGAGGAGAAAGCATGCATTGTACAAAAATGAAAAATAATGTAAAATATATATTAATTAATTAATTTTAAAAATATAAACCTCCATAGTCAGTTTCCCTTAGGCTTGCTAATCAGAGGCATCCTTGTTGAAAAGACATTGGTAATGACAACAAAAAGCCAATTATAGACCTCTGGCATATCTCAGCTATAGTCAGACATGTGTTCCCCTGTTCTGAGGTTTTTGCAATCCGTTCTGGAGTAAGTCACCTCCTTTCTCGACACTTTGGCCACTTGGAGTGTCAATTGGAAGTGACCATATATTTTACTGCCGGCAGACTGCCACATTATGGAGTCCACCGCAGAGAGGCAGTTTTCTGTCTCTAGATAAAACAGGCACCACTGATCAAAGGTTGGACCCAAACATCAGATGTATTAGTCAAAACTCCAAGCAAACATCCTAGCAGCAGAGAAATCTCTGGCCAAGGGATTTGGTCAAATGGATCTAAATGGTGTTAATTTTCACGTTGTTCAGCAATTTTTTTCTTTTGAAGACAAGAATTATGACTTCAAACTCTACTTATCAGAACAGAAACCACCCATTCATTGTTGTTGCCCTGTACTTTTCCCTTGAGAGACTATACCTTACTGATTCTATTGCCAGTGACCATGTGGGTGATTTCAAAGTTTTTCTTTTCTGACCAATCTAAAAATCTAAAAAAATTATAAAAAAAATCTAAAAATATAAAAATATTATATTGGCTTCTATGCAATTTGGATTTCTTGTCTTCATCTTCAAATAATTTCCTACCCTCAACACCTATTTGTTATTCAAAAGGCATTTCACAGGCCTCCCTGGCTGCAGAGGTTAAGCGCTGCACTATGGAGCTGTCGGCAACTGCGACCATGCGAGTTCCACGCCAGGCAGGGGAGATTCCCACATGGTGTGGCAGACCTCTCCTGCCTCGGCCCCTGCTCCCCTCAGTAGTGCATTTCCACCGATGTGCCTGTTTTGCTCCCCATTCTGTCTCTGGTGAACTTGCTCACCGCCCCACGCCTCTGGCCTGTACCACAGCTTGTATGCATAAATAAATAAATATTTTAAGATAAATAAATAAATACGTTATATTAAAAAAAGACATTTCCCAAAGGGTTACCTTTTATCATTGCCCTTTGCAAGTAGGGTGTATACCAGAATTAATAACCTACCCAAAACAAGACAGGATGTCAAGGCAGATGTAGCCACATGAATCAACTGAATAGAAAAATGTTTACTGTTCAGGTGTATTTTCTAGGGAAAATGGTGCAAAAGTAAGATGGTTCCATTGGCTTGTGCAAAGGATGGGTTGACCCTTTAATGTTTGTAGGGGTAGAGGTTGCAGGTTGTAAAGATTAGACCCTGTTACCTATTGTCACAAAGTAAAAAGGGGCATTCTTCAACCTTTCTTTATTATCCACTATAACCCAAGCAGCGTGAGTGGGTAACTAGTCTTAAGAGTCAAATATCAAATTTGAGGTCAATGTCTTTACCGAAGTTCACTCCTGAAGTTTACTAGCAAACAATGAGATATCTCATTTAAGTTAATTTGGAGGATGGTGCTAGAGGCAGTGCTTATGGTTGGAGGTGGTATAAAATAGCAGATTTTGAGGAGTTGAGAAATATATTTTCTAGTTTTAGAGTTTCTGAACTACAATTATTAATTACTAGGTGTTGTACAGAGTAAAAATGAGCTATATAAAGAAGGAGCTGCATTTATTAAAGACTGCTACAGCCCTGTGGTTCAGATTAAAATCCACAATCAAAACATTGATTTTCAGTTTAGATAATAGCTAATCACCTGTGGAGCCTGAATTAGCCCTGACTGGAATTCACACATTGGCTTTCACTTCACTTATACATCACTCATCATCCTCTCCTGTTGGTGTTATGTTGCCTCAAATACTAAGTCCATGTTTGAGATGAAGCAACCATCTGCCCAATTCCTCCTGTCCTTGTTGATGTGCAGTTTTAAGGCTTTCCCTTTCATGACCTCCTAGGTGTTCTCATTAAGCGTGCTAGTTTCATTCAAAGCAGTATTCAACAATTTCAAGACAAGATTCTTATTTTTATTCCAACGCTTCTGTAAGAGAGATATGAATATCCAGGGATTTGTTAGAGAGAGTGTAACCAGATGCCTGCAGCACCCATAGCCTTAGGGGCAAGGTGGCTTTGTTTGAGAGGTTGTAAGGAACATGGAGTAACTCCAGCTCTTTTTTGCCTCCTGCCACCAGCCTATGTGCTGTCACCTGCACCTTTGTTTTCCTCCCAGGTTTCATTACCTACATGCGATACCATGTTATTGTAAGAAAGATGTGCAGCCAGAGGCATGGGATGGTGAGAGGGTTCACCAGAGACAGAGTGGGGAGCAGTACAGGCAGATTGACAGAAATACACTGCTGAGGGGAGCAGCGGGCGAGGCCAGGAGAGGTCTGCTGCACCGTGTGGGAAGCTCCACTGCCGGGCATCAAACTCACGCCGCAGCCACCAACAGCTCCACAGCACTGTGCTTAACACATTGCGCCACCAGGGAGGTCCCAGGATTGGTTTCTAATGAAAGGCTGAAACACTCAAAACCATAAGTGAACAAGGCCATGTAACTCTTTTGTAATTAATGGAACTTTCTCCATTTCCAAAGTTTTAGGTTTGTAGGATGACAACTGAAACCTGTGCTTTCTGCCAGCAACACTCCACATTTTTTGGAATTTAAGATTTTTTTCCTGAGTCTATGGAGAAAAACTGCAGTTGTATAAAACATTCCACGTGGCATAACTAAGAGTTCTCTGTGTCTATATGTTGTATATCTGTATGTCTTTTCCTTGTGCCTAACTGTCTTGGCCTCTAGAGGTTGTAAATTGGTTTAGATGGTGTCTATAAAATAAAGAGGGGGGAGGTAAAACTTTGGCATGCACAAAAAAAATGTTAACATTGGTTTTCTGAAACTTACAAAACCTTTCAGTACCCAATATGTATGTAAATTGTCAATTTTTGATTGTTGTCTTGAAATATTGTATACTTAAATGGTCTGATATCTGCAGAAATTGTTTCTGAAAAAAATGTTTCTAAAAAAAAGGAGGGGGAACTCAACTGCTTCCAGTTGATGGAACTTTCAACAGTAAAAATTTCCCACAAGGGACTAAATAGACTTGGAGATAAATCTGCTTTTTGATAAGTTTTGCTTTAAATCATACCAGCGTTTTTTGTTTGTTTGTTTTTTTCGTTTTGTTTTGATTCAAAAGAAGTTTTCTTGTTTTGACTGACCAGGATCTGCAGCACTGTTACATTTTTTAAACAGAACTAACTTTAGTTTGCATTTTCTCTCCCCTTGATACCAACATAGTATTAAAAATGGTGGTAGTAATGTTTGGGAATCTACCCAAAGGACACAAAAACATTAATCCAAAAGGATAAATGAACCCCTATGTTTATTGCAGCACTGTTCACAATAGCTAAGATATGGAAACAACACAGATGATCAAAAATAGATGACTAGATCAAGAAGATGTGGTACATATACACAATAGAATACTATTCAGCAATCAAAAAGGATAAACACATGCAATTCGCAGCAACATGGATGGAGCTAGAAGGGATCATACTCAGCGAAATAAGCCAAAAGGAAAAAGAAAAATATCGAATGGTTTCACTTATTGCAAGAATATAGAGGAACCAAATAAGAGAGAGACATTCAGTGAGGGAGGCGGAGGGTAACGGCTCAAAAAAGAGGAGAAAAGAGCACAAGGGGCTATGGTGATGGTTCACGGGGAATTGGTGGTGGGAAACCTATGGGGAATACACAATAATGTAAAAGACACAAATAACAATAACAAAAAATATTTTAAAAAATAAATAAAATTTAAAAAATTAATTTTAGAAAATGGTGGTAGTAATCGTTACTACTGTTACAGGGCAGGGAGAGGGGCACCCCCGAAACCCCAGACCTACCCTGGTCTAAATGGGTTCTGCCATCCACCGCATCAATACAAAACATATGGGACCGTAAGGGGAAACCAGACTTTAATACAATTAGAAAAGACAGAGAAGAAAAAGAATATATTTTCTAAGTCAAGCACCCAAT
>PVIJ01023680.1:0-13749 GCA_004024925.1 Scalopus aquaticus | reverse complement strand
TTTGTATAAGTCCTTTATGTCTTTTGTTAGATTTATTCCCAGATATTTTATTTTTTTGGTTTCGATTTTGAAGGGGATGGATTTCTTAATTTCTTCTTCTTCAGATTGTGTGTTTGCATAGAGGAATGCTACTGACTTTTGTGCGTTGATTTTGTATCCTGCTACTTTACTGAACTGGTCTATTATTTTGAGTAGTTTTTCTATGGACTTTTTAGGGTTTTGTATATATATTATCATATCGTCTGCAAATAGAGACAGTTTGATTTTTTCCTTTCCTATTTGGATCCCTTGAATGTTTTTCTCTTGTCTAATTGCTCTGGCTAGGACTTCCAGTATTATATTGTAAAGTAATGGTGAGAGTGGACATCCTTGCCTTGTGCCTGATCTTAGGGGAAAGGCCTTCAGCTTCTCACCATTGAGGATAATATTGGCCATGGGTTTGTCGTATATGACTTTTATTATGTTGAGGTATGTTCCTTCTATCCCAAGGATCTCAAGGGCTTTTATCATAAATGGGTGTTGTACTTTGTCAAATGCTTTCTCACCATCTATTGATGTGATCATATGGTCTTTATTTTTCTTTTTGTTGATGTGTTGGATTACACTGATTGATTTTCAGATGTTGAACCATCCTTGTGCTCCTGGAATAAATCCCACTTTGTCATGGTGTATTATTTTATGGATGCATTGTTGGATCCTATTGGCCAAGATTTTATTAAATATTTTTGCATCACTATTCATTAGGGAGATTGGTCTGTAGTTTTCTTTTTTTGTGTTGTCTTTGTCTGGTTTTGGTATTAGAGTAATATTTGCTTCGTAGAATGTGTTTGGTAGTACTCCTTCCTTCTCAATTATTTGAAAGAGTTTGTGTAATATAGGGACTATTTCGTTTTTGAATGTTTGGTAGAATTCATTTGTAAAACCATCTGGTCCTGAGCTTTTGTTTTTGGGGAGGTTTTTATTTTTTTTTATTTTTTTTATTTTAGATTTATTTATTTATACATACAGCTGGGGTACAGGCCAGAAGTGTGGAGTGGTGAGAGGCTTCACCAAAGACAGAGCGGGGAGCAGAACAGGCAGACCAGAAATACGCTGCTGAGGGGAGCAGCGGGCGAGGCAGGAGAGGTCTGCCGCGCCATGTGGGATTCTCCCTGGCCGGGCGTCAAACTCGCATCGCTGCTGCCGACAGCTCCACAGCGCAGCACTTAACCGCTGCGCCACCAGGGAGGCCCTGTTTTTGGGGAGGTTTTTAAATTACTGTTTCAATTTCACTACTTGTGATTGGTCTGTTTAGGTGTTCTATATCTTCTTTGTCTAGTTTTGGGTGATTGTATAGTTTTAGGAATTTGTCCGTATCCTCTAGGTTGTTATACTTGTTTCCATATAGCTGTTTATAGTAATCTCTGATTATTTTTTTTATTTTTGCTGTGTCCATTGTGATTTCTCCTTTTTCATTTATGATCCTATTTATTTGTGTTTTCTCTCGTTTTTTCTTTGTAAGCCTGGCTAGTCGTTTGTGTATTTTGTTTATTTTTTCAAAGATCCAGCTTTTGGTCTCTTTAATCTTCTGGATTGTTTTTTTTTTTTTAATTTCCATTTCATTTAGTTCTGCTTTGATTTTTATTATTTCCTTTCTTAAACTGTCTTTTGGGGTTTTTTGTTGTTCATATTCTAGTTCTTTGAGATGTGAGATTAAATTGTTTCTTTGGGTTGTTTCTTGTTTCTTGATGTGAGCTTGTAATGCTACATATTTTCCTCTTATTACTGCTTTTGCTGTAATGGCAGCACGTTCCCAGACGTTCTGGAAAGTTGTGTCCTCGTCATTCAGTTCTAGATATTTTTTAATTTCTTCTTTGATCTCTTCGTTGATCCATTGGTTTTCCAGTAATGTGGGAAAAAAATCATTTTTTAGGAAATTTTAAGTTACAGCAAAATTGAGAACAAGGTACAGAATATCCCATATCTGCCTTTACCCTCTCCCAGATGTATGACCTCCAGTTTATCACCATCCACCATAAGAATGATAGATGTATTAGAATCAATGAACTTACATTGAGACATCATGGTCACCCTTAGTAGATAGTTAGGGTTCACTGTTAGTATTGTACATTCCATGGGTTTGGATATATGTATAATGACAGGTATATCTAATTATGGTATCAGGCAAAATATTTTAACTGCCCCCCAAATGCTCTGTGCTTTACCTAGTCATATCTCTGCACTGCCCATCATCCCTTCCCCCAGTCCTCTGGTAACTATTGATCTTTAAACCATCTAACTAGTTTTGCCTTTTCTGAAATGTCATGCAGTTAGAATATAGTTGGTGACCTTTACAGATTAACTTCTTTCACTAGTAATATACATTTAAGGTTTCTCCTCTAACTCTTACATGACTTGATAGTTTACTTCTTTTTTAGTGTTGACTACTTTTCCATTCTCCCTGGTTTATCTCAGATTTGTATAGGTTTTTTTTTTAAAGATTTATTTATTTATACATATAAGCTGGGTTACAGGCGAGAGGTGTGAGGTGGCGAGAGGGTTCACCAGAGACAGAGTGGGGAGCAGAACAGGAAGATAAGAAATACACTGCTGAGCAGAGCAGTGGGAAAGGCAGGAGAGGTCTGCCGCACCATGTGGGATTCTCCCCGGCTGGGCGTTGAACTCGCATCGCGCGCTGCCGACAGCTCCACAGCGCAGCGCTCAACCACTGCGCCACCAGAGAGGCCCCAGATTTGTATAGTTATCTACTAAATTATATCTTAGTTCTTTCTGAGTTTGGGCAGTTATAAATAAATCCACTATAAATTTCGATGTGCATATTTTTTTTTATGGGTGGTTTTCACTTCCTTTCGCTAAAAACCAGTAAGTATGTTTGCTGAATGGTGCAGTAAAAGGATGTTTAGTTTTCTATGAGGCTATAAATCTTTACATTTCTATCAACAATGAATGAGAATTGCTGTTATTCTCACCAGCATTTGGTGTTTGAGTATTTTGGATTTTTTCCATTCAGATAGGTATATAGTGGTATCTCATTATTGTTTTGGTTTGCGCTTCCCTTATGATATATGATGTGGAACATCTTTCTGTGTGCTTATTTGATATCTGAAATCTTTGGAGAGGTTTCTGTCAATGTCTTTAGCCAAGTTTTTACTTGGGTTGTTTATTTTCTTTTTAAAAAATATTTGTTTGTTTATGCATACACAAACTGGGGTGTAGGCCAGAGGTGTGGAGTGGTGATTGGATTCACCAGAGACAGAGTGGGGAGAAGAACAGGCGGATCTACTGAAATACACTGCTGAGGGTAGCAGCAGGCGAGGCAGGAGAGGTCTGCTCCCTGACCGAGGAGCGAACTCATGTTGCAGTGGCTTCAGTTAGCTTCATAGTGTTGTGACTTAACCCATTGCGCCAAAAGGGAGGCCCCAAGTAGTTTATTTTCTTATTGTTGAATTTTAAAATTCTTTGTATGTTTTGGATAAATTTTGTTACCAGGTATATCTTTTTTGTGGCTTGACTGTCCCCAGTCTCGGCATGTCCTTTCAGTCTCTTGATAGTTTCTTTAGTACAACAGAAACTTTTAATTTTAATGAAGCCCATTTTTCATTATTTATTTAATGGGTTGTGCCTTTAGTGTCATATTAAAAAACTCATCACACTTAAGTTCATCTAGGTTTTCTCCTATATTATCTTCTAAGAGTTTTACACTTTACATCTAGGTTTGTGATTCATTACGAGTTATTTTTTTGTGAATAGTGTAAAATCTATCTCCAGATTTTTTTTAACATATGGATGTCCAGTTTTTCCTGTATTTGTTGAAGTGATTATTTTTGCTCTACTGTAGTTTTTATTTCTTTTGTCAAAGATCTGTTGACTATCTGTGGGTCTGTTCGTGGGCTCTCGGTTCCAATGATCTCCTTGTCTATTTTTTCACCAATACAGTCTTGGTTACTGTAACTTTATAATGTCTTAAAGTTGGGTAGTGTCAGTCTTCCAACTATGTTCTTCTTCAGTATTCTGTTGGCTATTCACCATCTTTTGCTTCTCTGTGTAAACTTTGGAATCAGTTTATCAATACAAAATAACAAAATAACTTGAAGAGTTTTCATTGGGCTTGAGCTGAATCTAGTGATCAGGTTGGGAAAAACTGGCATCTTGATGATGTCAAGACTTTCTGTCCATGAACATGGAATACCTCCCCATTTATTTAGTCCTTTGGTGTTTTTCTTTTAGCAGAATGCTGTAATTTTCCTCGTATAGATCATGTACATATTTTGTTAGATTTTATTATTTGAGATGGTGATATAAGTGATACTGTGTTTTTAAATCTTAAAATGTCACTTGTTCATTACTGATATATAGAAAAGTGACTTATATGTTAACCATATATCCTGCAACTTTGCTATAATCTATTACTTAGTTCCAGTAGTATTTTTTGTTGTTGATTTTTTTCCTGATAGTCTATACAGGCAATCATGTCATTTATAAACATAATTTTATTTCTTCCCTCCTAATAAGAATATCTTTTGTTTAATTTCCTCTCTTATTGAATTGCTAGGCTGTACCACACTATTTTGATTACTGTAGCTATGTAGTCATTTTGGAATCCAGAAGCGTGAATCACCTACCTTTGTTCTTTTTCAAGATTGTTTTTGGTATTTCCAGCTCCAAGCAATTCAATATGAATTTGAGGATTGACTTTTCCATTTCTGGGAAAATGTCTGTTGGTATTTGGTAACAATTGTATTGAATCTGTAGATTGCTTTATGGATTATTGCCATGTAACAATATTAGCTTTTGTAACCCAAGCAGAAATTCACAATTTCTTTCTACTTATTTCTGCCTTATTTAATTTTTTTGGTGTGTTTTTTAGTTTTCTATATCTAGTGTTTTACCTATTTGGTTAAATTTATTTCTAAGTATTTTACTCTTTTGGGTGCTAGTCTTTTTTATGCTATTATAAATGGAATTCTTTCCTTTATTTCATGTATCAATTATTCATTACCACTATGTAGAAATATGATTGATTTTTGTATATCAATCTTATATTCTGAATCTTTCTGAATTCATTTATTAACTTTAATCTCTCTGTGTGTGTTCCTTTAGACTTTCCTATATGTAAAATTACGTCATCTGTAGTAGAGATACTTTTACTTCCTCCTTTCCATTCTGGATGCCTTTTTTTTTTTTTCCTAATTCCTCTGTTTAGACTTTCCTGTACATTATTAAATAATAGTGGAAAAATTAACCTTAAGGGAATTGTCAGTCTTTCCACATTCAATATGATGTTTGCTGTGGGGTTTTTGTAGATGCTTCTTATGAGAGTAAGGAAATTTCTTCTATTTCTAGTCTGTTTTATGGTGCTATTATGTTGGTGTTTTTTCATGTGCCAAACCAGTTTTGTATACCTGGGCTAAATCTCACAAGATTGGGAATGTGTGTGTGTATTTATTTTTTTCTTATATGTTAATGGGATTTGTCTGATAATAATTTTTGAAGAGTATCTAAGATTCTCTGAGTGCTATCTTTCAGAGGAATCCAGCTATGTCATGAAGGGGTTTCTTCTTAGGGTATTGCAGGAGTTGCTCCTTCATAGTGTCCTTCACTGAGCTCAAGGAAATTTCCTTTTTGATATGCTGATATGTAAAATGAAAATTTAAGTAGATCAGTCCTTTATGCAAGCTATGAATGAGAGCTGAGTGTAATGCAAAGGAACTGTGAGCAAATATTGGTTGAAGGCAAGTAAAGCTTAGCAGTAAATAAATTTGCTTGAAGCTCATGATGAGTTACAATGATGTTGGTGTACAAGTTTGTGTAAAAACATGAGTACCCACAGGTGTTAGATCTTTGTTACTTGTATAAGAGAGGAAAGATTTGAAGCCTTAGGTAGTAGGAGACAGAAAAATTGTGTATTCAGGTAGTTAAAAAAACAGAATTTAAATGTTAGTTTTTAGTAGGAAGACCAACCAACTCACATTATTTCAGATATTCTTGCCTCTATGACAAGGCTGGAGATAGGACTTGAAATATTATGTGTGTGTGCATATATATGTGTATATATATATATATATATATATATATATATATATATAATGTGTTCTATTTATTTTATATTTCAAGGTATAAATGTAGTAGAACATAAAAAGAAATAGTCATGGTTGAATGATTTCTTTTTGTTAGTAATCTGATTCCAAAATTTACTATCTGTGGTTATTTTACTTAAAGTGAGTATTTTTGAATATTATTTTGAATATTAATTTACGCCTATAGATTTTCATATTAAATTTTATTTTATGGTTGTAGCTACATTGTTGCTAGAAAAACTGTATTTGTTGCTTTTGTCATGCTTTGTTTATGTTTGTGTGTATATGTAATTGCCCTTCTGAGAGCAATTAAGGCATTTGAAAGAACAGCCAGTGGTGATCTGTATAGCTGCCCCTGGAGTATACTCAGGTTCTCATAGATTACAGATAGAAGAGCTTATTCAGTGAGAGAAAGGCGGGGGAAGTGCCTAGTTTTAAAAAACGTGTATACGTTATAAAATGTAAATGTAAAGGTGTTTTTCCCTGACATCCAACATGTCACTTATTCTATTCAATATATATCTAGAGAAGACTAAAAGAACAGTGTTTGGGTTCTGTTTCTTCTGAAGAAGAAATTTGCTGGTGTTTGGTTGAAGTTACAAAACGAGAAGGTGGTAGCTAGTAACAGAAACTGGAGCCTTTGAGAAAAGAAAGCCCCTCTCCACAAGGGTTGTTGGACCCAGGGTGAGATCTGGGTCTTCACTTGGTGATAGGCAGGCATTCTCCAGTTAAAAATCACCTTCTTACCATAAATAGGATCAAACCTGATCTTTTGTTGAAATAAAATCTCTTGGTAGTGTAGTTTTAGGTGGAACATCATATAACAAGATAAAAACTAGATCTATTAAAGAATATTAAATAATTGTTAGCTGTTTAAGTCCTGTTGAATTTTGAACATATTCAAAATTCTCACTGCTTTGAATGTATTTGAAATTTTCATTGCTTTATATTGCTTGGAGTAACTTGTTTGCCAGTTAAAATAGTGTTAGGAAGATTTTTCTCAGTAGTCTTCTATGTGTGAAAATATTTCTGTAGTCAGTGACAGGAGCCACTATTTCAGTAACCTTTTGTCCATCTGGGAAGGTAGAGAGGAAGTGTATAGGGCAGTGGTTGTTGCCAGGGCTGGTCAAGTCCCCTGGAAAGAACAATGGCCCTGCATAAAGTACCTCTTCAAATGCATATTACTCTTCACATTTAAGGACATACTAAAACTAAACTCAAATTTAATTTAACAAGCATCTAAATTGTGAGTTATGTGTTTATAGAACAGGGAGAACGAGGAAATTTAAAACGTGATACTTGCCTGGAGGAAAGGATTGATTATTTTATTGAGAGATAATTCAGAACCTATACAACTCATGCATTCATAGTGTATATAGTTCAGTGGTTTTTTGAAGCAAATTTACAGAGATACATAACCTAACCACAATTTTATTATTTTATTCTATTTTTTATTTTCAAATTTTATTAATATCTAGAAATTAGTCTTTGCAATAATAGAATAGGCTAAGATCACTACTGTAGTTTCATTTTTCACAGAAGCTTACATCTGTATTGTTTTGTATTGAAGTAACATTGCATTATAACATTATGTAAGTTTCACATGTGTGTCATTGAAAACCAATATGTGTATATACTGAATTAAGTTCACCACTAGAAGTTCAATTCTCTCCTTCATTATACAATTGTTACCTTTGTGCTGATTTACTCATCCTTCTCCCTCCCTTAGTCACTAATTGGTCTTATAGTTCTCAAAAGTTAATTTTTGATTTAAGTTCATCTGTTTGTTTTCTTTATAAATGCACAATTTTCAAACATTTCCATCACCCCAAGAAGAAGCCATAAACCATTTAGCTATTACCCTCTAACCTTCCATTGCTCCCAGCCCTTTACAGCCACTAACCTATTCTTTTTATATTGATATATTTGCCTATTTTTAATATTTCATGTAAAATGAATCATAATATGTGACCTTTTATGTCTTCTTTCACTTAGTGTAATTTTAGAGTTTATCAATGCTTTTCTATTTATCAGCACATTTTTATTTCCAAATAATAATTCATTGGGTATATAAAACCATAGTCTGTTTATATATTAATCAATTGTTGGGCCTTTGGATTGTTTCTACTTTTTGTCTATTTTGAGTAATGCTGCTGTGAACAGTGTGTATGAGTTTTTGTATGTTTTCATTCTCTTTGGTATATACTTAGGAGTAGAATTTCTAGAGCATTTAGTAATTCTACATTTAGCTTACTGAGGAACTTCCAGGTTCTTTACCACAGAGCTACCCAATTTTACATTTCCACCAGTAGGTTGTGAGGGTTCTAATTTCTCTATATCCTTGCCAACATTTGTTGGCGTTTTTGTTACTTATTGAGAGTGAAGTGTAATGTTTTTTGAGGAGAGGGATCTTATTTTCTTGAATGCCTAATTTCTTTTCATGGCAACTCTGTGAAAATATTGCCCATTTCATAGTTAAAGAACTGTGATCCTGAGAGTTCAGGTAACTGGCCTTGGTCCTCTCCTGTGGTGTGTTGTTGAGTTGGTAACGACCCTTCAAGAACTCCTTAGCCCTTCCTCTTCACCCCATTGCTGGAATTCCTGTACTTGGTGGGAGGAAAACTTAGTATGAATACAGGAAACATGGTGAAGGGAGATGTTGATTCCAACTTCTCATGTGGATGTCTTCCCATTGGAAGCTGTATTTACATTAGTCTTTGAAAGATGTGCAAAATTTTGACTAAAAAATAAAATGGAAAAGCATTTTAGATTGAAAGAATAATGTGCCCAAAAGCAAGATGGCAGGATATTCATGGAAAACTTTGAATCATTGTCATTATGAGTACTGACCTAGGCTTCAGGGCAAGGATGGGAGTGAGGGGGGGTGAGAGGGGAGAAGTGACTTAGAACTATAGATTCAGACTGATTGGTAATTGATCTTGTAAATAAATACTTTTTGAAATAATTCTAAAGATGCTGAAGAGTCACTATAGCAAAAAGAACTCTCTGCTAAACCAATTGAGATCAAGTTGCCAGAGTAAAAGTTTTACCAGTCACCCAATAATATCCTTTCATGAAAAAGCAAGGAAGCAATCAGACAAGCAAGCAGATTCAACTCAGGATCATATGCCATGTTTACTTATCTTGTATCTTTTTTTTTTAAAGATTTATTTATTTATACATACAAGCTGGGGTACAGGCCAGAGGTGTGGGATGGCGAGAGGGTTCACCAGAGACAGAGTGGGTAGTAGAACAGGCAGATCAGAAATACACTGCTGAGGGGAGCAGCAGGCGAGGCAGGTGAGGGCTGCTGCACCATGTGGAATTCTCCCTGGCTGGGCGTTGAACTCACAGTGCTGCTGGCTGCCAACAGCTCCACAGCGCAGTGCTCAACCGCTGCGCCACCAGGAAAGCCCTTATCTTGTATCTTTAGTGGCCTCACTCTGCGACAGTTATTCAGTCTTTCCTCCATGTTTATGAACTTGACACTTTTCAAGAGTATAGGCTGGTTTTTTTGACAATGTGCTACATACTCTGGGTTTGGATAGTGTTTCCTTGCCTGTAGATATGGGTATGTAACTGGGAAGAATAGACCAAAAACAATTGGGAATTTTCTTTGTTTACTCTCATGTGGCATGTGATTTCCTGTTATTGTTACTTTTGGTTACTTTGGTGTGTGTCAAGATTCTCCACTATAAAATTACTCTATTTCCTCCAGAAACTGATACTTATTTGCTGGGGAGTGCCACTGAGATTATGTAAACGTTCTGTTCCTCATCAAACTTTCATCCACTAGTTTTTAGTATTCATTGATATTTTATTAGGTGAATTGGTAATACGGTGTTTTCCAAATGGTAATTTTATAATTCCATTATTTCTTCTGTGTTTACTAGTTGACTTCCATGTTACTATTAGTTGACTTCCCTGAAGTTTAGTTACTTATCCATTTTTTTTTTTAGGTCATTGAGTATAGTTGTGGAATTCTATTGTATTCATTGTGCTGAAGTTTGTTACTATCATTACAGTGTAGAACTTTAGTGGGGAAAGATAGGATAAACAAATTGGTGGGCAGCCTATCCTTGCTTTCAGGGAGCTGACAGTTCACTAGGGATTGTTGGAAAACTAATAAATGGTTGTGAAGGACAATAGCAAGAAAATTTTTAAATAGTATTAAAGAGACACCATCTAGCCAGATAGAGAAAAAAGTGCTTCTTGGAGAAAATTATATGGTGGGGCGCTGTTCTGTAACATATTGCCACAAACTTAGCACTTTTTAATGTAAATTTATTGTCTGATAGTTTTGGAGATGACAATTCCAAAATGTAATTCACATCAGTTTTGGAATTTGTAGGGTTGGTAGATTGAGGCCATTTTATGAAAGACCTTCTAAAACCAAATTCATGATGTAACTATGTTCAAGCATTTATTTGGCAATAGTAGGCAAGACTAGAAGGGGACGCACTGCTGTCCACTGTCACTGCTAGCCTCTGATGGCAGCTTGAGTCCCAGTGAGCCACTGGTGACAGGCAGGAAAATGCCCACCATCTGCTGTCGCCCATTGTGGGTGGTGCAGAGCACCTTGGGGCCCCAAGGGGAGGGGGGTACTCTGGCATGCAAACCTGCTAATACTGGGGTTGGCCATCAAACCTAGCCAACTCAGGTAGGTCTCTGTGTAGCTGTCCTGAATCCTGTGGCTGCAGGGTGGCCTGGGTGCTGCCCAGAAGGAGTTAGAAGGAACTGCTGGCACTTTTCGAGGGGCATGGCAGCTATAGCGTACACACACCTGGGATACAGAACAGGAAACCTCTTCTGCTGACTCATTCTATGAGACCAGTATTATTCTGATATCAAAAACCATGCAAGGACACTACAGAGACAGAGAGAAAGAGAGAGACAGAGAGAGAGAGACACACACAGAGAGAGCGAGAACTGCACCAGTATCCCTTAGGAACATTGATTTAAAAAATTCTCTTAAGTCATGTTAGATTATACACTCTGACCAAATTAGATTTATTCCTGCAAGGATGATTCAACATATGAAAATTGATCAATGTGATATACCACATTAATGGAAGAAAGAAAAGAAACCCACATAGTCATCTCAATTGATGCAGACGCAGCATGACAAGATTCATTACTCTTTCATGATAAAAATAATAACGTAGGAATAGAAGGAAACTACCCCAACATAGTAAGAGCTGTATATGAAAAACCCACAGCAAACATCATACTCAATCACAAAGGACTGAAAGCTTTTCTTTAAGATTGATAAAAAGCAAAGGCCCACTTCCATCCCTTTGTTTTTTGACATAGTACTTGAAAGTCCTAACCAGACTAATAAGGCAAGGAAAAGAAATAAAGGACATATGGATTGGAAACAAAGATGTAAAACTGTTTCTGTTCATAAAGATTCCACCAAAAAACTTTTAGAATAAGTTAATTCAACAAATAGCAGGATTCAAAGTCAACATTCAACAGCCAGTTGCATTTCTCTGTACTAACAACGAACAATCTGAAAAAGATAATAAGAAAACAATTCCATTTATAGCAGCATTAAAAAAGAGAGAATGTTATGGAATTAAAACTGCAAAATGCTGTTGAAAAAAATTGAAGAAGACATAAATGGAAAGGCATCCCATATTCATATATTGGAAATCTTAATGGTATGATGTCTGTACTCATCAACTGATCTACAGATTCAGTCTGCAAATCAAAATCTCAAAGATATTTCTTGCACAAATTAAAATAGCTAGCTAAAATTCATAAGGCTCACAAGGCACTCTGAATAGCTAAAAGGGACTCACAGCTTTTGTGTCTGCCTTCTTAATTTGACATACTGCTTTCAGGGTGCATCACTGTTGCTGTGTATCCCTTTTGTTAAACAGCGTCCCATTTTACAGCTATACCGTGATTTTTTTTAATCTTGTCCATTGATGTATGTTTAAATCATTTCTAGTTTTTAACTGTTAATATAGCTGCTTAACATTTATGTTTAGATTAATATCTTTTTGGTAAACATCAGGAGTAAGATTACTGGGTCTTACTTTGTACAGATCTGCTATGC
Organism: Scalopus aquaticus; assembly: GCA_004024925.1. Taxonomy (NCBI): domain Eukaryota; kingdom Metazoa; phylum Chordata; class Mammalia; order Eulipotyphla; family Talpidae; genus Scalopus; species Scalopus aquaticus. The sequence goes on along the minus strand of PVIJ01023680.1, from coordinate 1,608 downwards.
TATTTTCTTTCTGTGCTGTACCATTTTGCATTCCTACCAGGAATATGTGATTTCTAGTGGATGTGTATCTCCAACAGCATTGTCATTGTCAGTGATGTTTTAGTGTGGTTTAATTTACATTCCTGTAGTGATTAACAATCTATCATTTCATGTTCTTTTTGTTATTCATCTATCTCTTTTGGGTGAAGTGTGTATCCAAATCTTTTGTCCATTAGGAGAACAATTGTTTGGTTTCTTATTTTTGAGTTTTGAAAGGTCTCTGTATATTCCATACAAAATTCTTTTGCCATATATGTTTTTAGAGTATTTTCTCTCAAGCTGTCACTTGTTTTCTCACTTTCCTAACAATGTTGTTTGAAGAGTAGATTTTCAAAATTTTGATAGAGCTCGATGAATGTTTTTTTTTTCTTTTATGATTCATCTTATTTATGTCCTATATAAGAAATACTTAACACATTCCAAGGTCGGCAGATGTTCTCTTTTTTTCTAGTAGTTTTCCATTTTTAAATGTTACATTTAGATATTTTTATATATGGTACATTGTCGGGTCAAAGTTTGATTGTTTGACTTTTAGCATATGGATTTCTAATTATTCTAATTATTTGTTGTAATTTTTACTTTGAATTATCTTGGTACATTTTCTGGATTCTTCTATTTCATTGACTTTTGTCCCTATTTTACATTTACACCATCTTGTCATGCTTTTGTAGCTTCATGGTAGTATTTATGAGGTAGTATCAGTCCTCCCAAACTGTTATTTAAATTTTTTGCTCGTTATGTTTTATCAATTACAAGTTATTTAAATTCCATATAAGTTTTGTGAATTTCATTATAAATGTTTTTCAGTTTCTACTAAAAATGACTCCTTGAATTTATAAATCATTCTAATACTACTGAACCTTCTAATCCATAAAAATGCTATATTTCTTTGTTTAAACATGCTTTAATTTCTCATATCAGTATTCCATGTTTTATCCCTAAATATTGAGTATTTCTGATGTTGTTATGAATGTTGTTCCTTTTCAGAAATTTCAACTTTCAATTATTTATTGCTACCATTTACAAATATAATTGAATTGTATATATTTAAACTTTACTAACTTACAAGTTCTAGCAGTTCTTCGGTATATTTTTTAGGATATGGTCATGTCATTTGAAAATACAGTTTTGCAGATGGGATTACATCAAAATAAAAAGCTTCTGTACAGCAAAAGAGACATTAACCAAAACTAACAGACACCCTACCAATTGGGAAAAGATTTTTGCACACAATACATCTGATAAAGGACTGATAACAAAAATTTACAAAGAACTCACACAACTCAACAAAAACAAAGCCAATAACCCAATCAAAAAATGGGCAGAAGAGCTCAAAAGGCACTTCTCCAAAGAAGAAAAGCAAATGGCCAACAGATACATGAAAAAATGCTCAACAACACTTATAATCAAGGAAATGCAAATCAAAACCACTATGAGATACCACCTCACACCTGTGAGGATGGCACACATTAAAAATACAGGCAACAACAAATGCTGGAAAGGATGTGGAGAAAAAGGAACTCTTCTACACTGCTGGTGGGAATGTGAACTGGTCCAACCACTATGGAA
>PVIJ01023679.1:0-13782 GCA_004024925.1 Scalopus aquaticus | reverse complement strand
CTTTCCAGCATTTGTTGTTGCCTGTATTTTTAATGTTTGCCATCCTCTCAGGTGTGAGGTGATATCTCATAGTGGTTTTGATTTACATTTCCTTGATTATAAGTGATGTTGAGCATTTTTTCATGTATCTGTTGGCCATTTGCTTTTCTTCTTTGGAGAAGTGCCTTTTGAGCTCTTCTGCCCATTTTTTGACTGGGTTATTGGCTTTGTTTTTGTTGAATTGTGTGAGTTCCTTGTAAATTTTTGTTATCAGTCCTTTATCAGATGTACTGTGTGCAAAAATCTTTTCCCAGTTGGTGGGGTGTCTGTTAGTTTTGGTTAATGTCTCTTTTGCTGTACAGAAGCTTTTTATTTTGATGTAATCCCATCTGTTTATCTTGTCTTTCATTTCCTTCGCTTTGAGGGATGTGTCTTTCAAGATTTTGCTGAGATGTATGTCATGTAGAGTTTTGCCTATATTTTCTTCTATACATTTTATGGTTTCAGGTCTTACATCCAGGTCTTTTATCCATTTTGAGTTGACTTTTGTGCAGGGTGTGAGGTAGTAGTCTAGCTTCACTTTTTTGCATGTGGCTATCCAGTTTTCCCAGCACCATATATTGAATAAACTGTCCTTGTTCCACTGCATTTTCTTTGCTCCTTTGTCAAAGATTAGTTGTTCATAGATATGTGGCTTTAATTCGGGGTATTCTATTCGGTTCCATTGGTCTTTCTGTCTGTTTTTGTTCCAGTACCATGCTGTCTTAATTATTATGGCTCTGTAGTATAATTTGAAATCAGGACGTGAACTTCCTCCGTTTTCTTTCTTTTTAGTTAGGAGGGCTTTAGCTATGCGAGGTTTTTTGTGGTTCCATATGAATTTCATCAGTATTCGATCTATTTCTTTGAAGAATGTCGTTGAGATTTTTATTGGGATAGCATTAAATCTGTAAATTGCTTTTGGTAGGATTGCCATTTTGATAATGTTAATCCTTCCAATCCATGAACAAGGGATGCATTTCCATCTTCTTGTGTCTTCTTTTATTTCTTTCAACAGAGTTTTGTAGTTTTCTTTGTATAAGTCCTTTATCAAACCTAAATCTTGATCCACAGATGACTGGATCAAGAAGAAATGGAACATATACACAATGGAATGCTACTCATCAATCAAAAAGATAAACTAATGCCATTTGTGGTAACATGAATGGAATGGAAGAGATTATTCTAAGTGAGCCAGAAGCAGAAAGATAAATACCAGATGGTTCCACTTATATGAGAAATCCAGAGACACCAAAAAAGGATGAGACAAACCATAACACTGACCCCTTGAAAGCAGAGGGTAAATCAAAGACATTCAGGATGTAAGTGGGGAAGAGTAGAGAACTGGGGGAGAGGACAGAACAGTGGACCCTGGTAGAGGACTGTGGACACTTTGGTATTGGAAAAACTACGGTGACCTCACCTGAGTAGAGAAAACCTATACTGTGAAAAAATTACAAGGATGTTTTTAAAAAAAAATTAAAATTTATGTTCAAAGTTTAAAAAAGACTGTATCATGGTTGCTAATGATTCAGATGTGACTATGATGGATATTATGGAGGACTTTTGAGGGACAAACTATTCTGTAGTCTAATTATGATGGTTACATGAGTCTTTACATTTATTTAATTTCAAAGAACTGTATGCCAATAGAAAAGTCAAATATACTGAATGTTCATTGAAAAAAATTAAGGGTTGGAAAGAATATAGTTTTCAAATATATTTTCAAAAATGTCAACTTTTAACTCTTTTGAGATATAATTTGACATGTAACATATTAGTTTCAAATGTACAACATAATGATTCAATATTTATATATAATGCTAAATAATCACCATGCTAAGTTCAGTTAACATTATTCAACACATAGTTACAACATTTTTTTTATGATGAGAACTTTTAAAATCTATTCTCTTAGCAGTGGTCCAATATACAATACATTATTATTAACTGTAGTCATATGCTGTACATTATATCCTCATTACTTATTTTATAATTGGAAGTTTATAACTTTTGATATCTTCACTCACTTCTTCTACACACTATGTTACTCCACCACCTCTGCCTGTGGCAATCACCAATCATTATGTTGTTCAGCATGAGTTCTGTTAGCTTGTAATGGGTTTTTCTTTTTTTACCCCATCAAAAATGTCCAAAAATTGTCCAAAAAGTCAATCTTATAAAAGATAAAGAAAGATTGTGGAAATGTTCCAAATTAAAGGAGCCCAGGAGCCACAACAATTCAATGCAATACCTGATATTAGTTCCTTCCCATAAGGGAAAAAAATGTATAAAGTCCCTTATATTAATAGATAGAAGAAATATCCCTATATTTTTTGTCCTAAGCTTACTCAAAACATGGGAAAAATTGACTATCTTAAGTTTTGTTGATCATTTCCTACATCAATTAATTAAGATACAATTACGTATTCATGGGAATCCTGACTGTACAAGACAATGAAGTCCAGGGCAATACAGCAACAGAGTCCTCTTTTCCTATAAAGGCTATTTAAAGTCTTGAATTTTTCCAATACTGTCTGCGAAACCATTTAGTCACTTTTCTTTAATAGCGTGTTGCCATAGAAACATCAAAAATGTTAGCAGCCTGTATGGCGATTCCTCAAACTGCTAAACATGGAACTTCCATACGACCCAGCAATACCACTTTTGGGAATCTACCCACAGGACACAAAAACACTAATCCAAAAGCATACATGCACCCCTATGTTCATTGCAGCACTGTTTACAATAGCAAAGGTATGGAACCAACCCAGATGTCCAAAAATAAATGATTGGATCAAGAAGATGTGGTACATATACACAATGGAATACACAATGGAATGGCATTCAAAGAAGAAAAACACATGCAATTTGCAGTGACATGGATGGAATTAGAGGGGATCATACTCAGTGAAATAAGCCAGAAAGGAAGAGAAAAATATCGAATGGTTTCACTTATAACAGGACTATAGGGAAACCAAACAGGAGAGAGACACTCAGCTTGTGGGGGGAGGGGGCAAGGGGAGGGGAGGACAAGGGCACAAAATGGAGTAGAAAAGAACACAAGGGACCACGGAGATGGATCACGGGTGAATTGGTGGTGGGTTACCCAAGGGGAATACAAAATGTAAAAGACGTAAATAACAATAATATATATATATATTATTGTTATTTACGTCTTTTACATTTTAATATATATATATATATATTAAAACAACAAAACAGAATATACAATATACTAAAGTAAACACTAAAAAAATGATAGCAGCTTTTAGGAATTAGTTGCTAGTTTTCTAAATGTTTTGTGTTATTTTTTTAGTTCTGAAGTCACTCATTTCACAACACTTAAGTGTCCAGATTTATGGCATTTTCTCATGCCAGCTCATTACAGAGAGCTGATTTGTTTTTCTCCAATTGGCAAATTTGTCCTCTCAAGATATGTGTCACAATATTACAACTAACAGCAAATTCTAATCCTAACTGGCTCCCTAATTAAAGGAAATGTATTGATTCACTTATCAAGGATCAATCGGGAATCCAGGTCACTCTCCTGTGACTGTTTTGGCTTTGCCTTTTTCTGATTAACTATTTTGTCCTCAGGCTACTCTACCATGTTGCCAAATACCAAACAGGACTGTGCTTCTTCAGGCACATCCAAAAGAGAAAACTATCACAACCCAAAAAATTAAACGGAAGTCCAAAACTACACTGCCTATATATACTTCAGCATTATCTGTAAATCAGTTCCAGCCAAAAACTAGGTACTACATACTATGGAAGAGGAAGAACAGATGTCCCCCAAGCCACCGTAATTGTTACCTTAGATAATGGACATGTGTTGTAACCACGTAAGAAGGTAAGAGTCATAAAAACTATTTCAGGAAACAGGAAGTCATCCAGAGCTTGAATAAGGACACAACAGGATCTCTGGTAACACTACAAGTCAAATGGTGGTGCCCTCAGAAGCGAGGACCCTTGCTCTCTTCTCATTTGGTGTCTCTTCCGGTGTATGTCCCACCTCCCTGAGAGGCCTTCTATGTTGCTTCCTAAGCCAACAGCCGCACAAAGTCCCCCTTAGGTAGCACTCTCCTGGGAACCTTCTTAGGGACTCCCTCTAGAGAGCCTCCTGAAGGAAAGACCATCAGCCTTGGCTTGGTCAGTACCGAGCAAGATCACACAGGACCTATGTACATCTGCTCCCTCAAAAGCAGCATCTGTCAGGCAATCGGAGGTTTCCCATAAGAAGCAAGATGACTGAAAGGTCCTATGGAAGTGTGCCTGTGCTCCAATACAAAATTCTCATCATTCTTACAAGGTCTTACAGATAGGAAAAACGAGGCCTTGAGGGGCTGTAACAGGGTGGTCCCCAAGAAGAAGGGTGTGTCCCAGGTTCCCTGTCCCACCCAAGGTAGGGTGGAACTAAGCAGGATATAAGAAGCTGGAGAAGAGAGACAGAGGACACACACACAGAGGAGACAGAACACAGACAGAAGACAGGCGGAGACGGAAGAAGGATGGAAAGCCAGAAGAGGCCCAAGGAGCAGAGAGACTTGTAAAGAAGCTGCACTGGCCTGGACTGATTGAAAGAGATGTGGGTGAGAGACCCATGGGGAAGTTAACGATGGCTATGCTAATTTTGGTTTTGATTTTGTTCTGTTCCTCTCAGAATTGTCTGGCTGTTTCTGACCCGTATGTGTGGGTCCCTGCCAAAAGCTGTTCTAGACTAGTGGCAGGCTTTCAAGACTTGCTTTGGGCCAATCCCGTTTGGGTGGACTTGTACCCACAAGGAGTTGGATAATATTGGGTGCTTGATTTAGAAAATATATTGTCTTCTCTGTCTTCTCTAATTGTATTAAAGTTTCTTTCCACAAAAGGTCCTATATGTTTTGTACTGATGCGGGGGATGGCAGAACCCATTTAGACCACGGCAGGTCTGGGGCTTCAGGGGTGCCCCTCTCCTGCTCTGTAACAATTTCACAGCTAATATATGGCAGTGGCAGGATTCAAACCTACTGGGGCTCGTGACCCCAAAAGCAAAGCTTGCCCGTGTGCGGTGAGCTTAAGAACAACTAGTCTACCTCCCTTAGAAAACTCCGTGGGTGTGGGGCAGAGACAGAAGCTGTGGGAGAGGCGCGCGGGGAGGCGCCTCCAGGATGCGGAAGCGGAAACGCTGCCTACTTGTAGCCATGGAGACGCCAGAGTGGGAGGGCTGGCTGAACGCATGACCTTTAACCCGCTGCCAAAGACGTCAGAGGCGCCGCGAACGGAAGTGCGGCGGCCGGGTGGTGGGCCTTCGGGGCCGCAGCAGGCGCCCAGGGGCTATGGAGGTAAAACTGCCGGGCCGGGGCCGGGCCGGGTTCGGGGCCAGGTTCGGGCCGGGCTGGGGTCCCCGCCTGGTCTGCCGCCTGGCGCCGCAGTTTGGGTCTCTTGGCGGGCCCTAGCTGTTGCTGGCAGCATCCCCTCCACGCCCCGCAGCCCCGCGCGCCTGGGTCTGTCCCACCTTCCTGAGATTCCATCCCTCGCTGTTATCTGGGCCTTCTGATACAATTTACCGCAGCCTCCTGTCTCCTTATTTCTCCTTCTCACTTTAAGCGTCTCCTCCACTTGATGCCCGGAAAGGTTTCTACCTAGACAAGTTTCGTGTCTGGGACTAGGAAAGTATTCTGACCATTGGGTTTGATTTTGTCTTGCAGGATCCTGTTCAAGATGGGGTGGCTTCCCCAGCACCCCCTGGGACCGGGAAATCGAAGGTGAAGAGAATCCCTGACTAGCCGGCTCCCTGCGAGTGGAAGGGTGATGAATTGGAAAACTCTGACATGGGGAGACGGGTGACCTCTTTAAAAAAAATAGCCCTTATCCTGCGAACTTCGGTTTTAACTTACCAGTCACACATCTATTTCCTTGTTTTTTCTTTTTAAGTTTCCTTGTACGTAAAGGGTTGACTTGTTTACTTCCTGCCCCTGGTTAGCACAGCTAAAAGATTCAGCAATTTTTCAAGCATCCAACAAAGCTTTCTAATTTATGGGAATTTATATAGTGACAGAGCGATGACACAGGTAGAAAGAAGTCATGGGGACTCTTCTTTCTGTGGGCTCCTTCTATGATGTGAAAAGAGAGTTAAATAATTTTTGTGGCCCTGTGCTGTTTAACGTCCAGTGGGTCTAACAAATAGTGGTTTATTGTTGAGGTATATTGCTTGCATGCTGAGTTTCAGACACTTGCCTTCCTAAACACTCAGTTGCTTGATTTAAGCTTGGAAGATATATAGTATTGTTTTCCCTATATTACAGTTGAAAAACTGAGCTTAATTTTCCCTGATTTTTTCATTTAAAGCCTAAAGGTAGCCCTACTTATCTTCCTGTAATTATGTTTACATTTTTCTTTTAATCTAAATAGATTAAAATTAAAATAATTTTACATTTCTAAAGAGCTTTAAGTTGAATTAGCCCTCGTCTAATCTTGCAGTTAAAGAATTAAAACCTAGAAAGTGCCTTAGTCTATGACAAGAATATCTGTAAGATTTGCAGCGACATGGATGGAATTAGAGGGAATCATACTCAGAGAAATAAGCCAGAAAGAAAAAGAAAAATATCGAATGGTTTCACTTATAACAGGACTATAGGGAGGCCGGGTGGGAGAGAGACACTCAGCCATGGAGGGGGGGGGGGGGGAGGGAGGGGAGGATAAGGGCACAAAATGGAAGAGAGGAGAATACAGGGGACCATGGAGATGGATCACAGGTGAATTGGTGGTGGGCTGCCCGGGGGGAATACAAAATGTAAAAGACATAAATAACAATTAAAAAAAAAAAGAATATCTGTAAGAAAATATGTGCTCTTTTAAAATTTTTAAAGCAGTTGCTGAACTAATAATTTTTTAGTTGAGGTTTCATTTGCTAATTTTAAAAAATGTGCTGTTTAGTTGACAAAGCTTTTTGAGTAGGATGTTCTTATTTTTAGGCAGACATTTTGTGTTTTTTGTTAAAACAAGTTGGTAATATCTGTATCTTTCAGCTGGAAACATTGCCCAAGGAAGATCTTATCAAATTTGCCAAAAAACAGATGATGCTAATACAGAAAGCTAAATCAAGATGTACAGGTATTGGGTTGAAAATACTCGTCTTAATCACAGTCTCATTTAATCTTGGTTCAGTTTTTAGCTGTTTTGTTTTTTAGTACAGTGACTTGTTTTATTTGCTGGTGACTCCAATAAAATCTCGGACAGTATAGTGAAATCTCTTTAGTGTTTAGCACTCTTAACAATTTGTTTCTGTTATTTATCATCTCACATCTCTAAACTTCAGTTTCCTTTGAATTACTAAATTCAAAAGGATTTTTAAAAAACAACTTGTTAAGCACTGTCTTTCTTCATATGGGTTGATTATTAGTCAGAATAAAGAATTTTTTTCTGGAGTAATCAGTTGAAATGTTGGAGACACAAGGTTGTGGTCCCAAGTAAAGTAAAAAGAGGCCTCAAGTAGTAAAAGATTTCCATTCCTGGGATTTTAAAGTATATTTATTTGCTGAAGTTAATTCCCTATTCATTTTCCCTTTTTATATTTCAAAAGGATGTAGATATCACTGTTCTTTTTTAGTATATGTGGGTGAACTCTTAAATTTCCAATGACTTGACAGTTGTTAACTACGCAGCCTAAAAGCCAGCTTACTTTCTGCTAGAAAAGATCAGATTGTTTTTGGATGTTGGATGGTATGGTGAACAGAGTACTTTATTTGGAAAAGTGTTCCTGCTCCAGACCCAATATGAATAGACAGAAAAGATTGACATTTATGCTTACTGTGAGATTAGTTGTTACTTTAAGATTGTAGAGTAAGAAGTTACTTAGAGCTGAAATAATAGAGTATCTGAGATTTGCTTCAGAAATATCAAAATGACTAAGAAAGGATGGGAAGGAGAAATTCAATACAGTGTGGGATGAGGAAAGAGTAGCCATGTAATTGCTGTTACCAAGATGGTGCATAGAGATTAGTCTCACTGTTCTGCTTTTTATTTGTTTGAAGTTTTCCGCAATAAAAGGGAAATAAAAGGTAATTCTGGGTGAAGTTGATTTAAAAATATCAGCTTCTGAAATGTATTTCATAGTGTTTTTATAAGAATGTGCTTATCACTTTAGCCCAAAATTTTCATTTCTGAACTAGAATCTTTTAGATTTTTTTCTTTTTTTAAGAATTGGAGAAAGAACTTGAAGAATTAAAATCTAAACCTGTTGCTGGAGGAACTGATGATATTATTAAGGTAATGAAACAGTTGTGAGTATTGTTTTAATTTTTATTTATTTAGAGAAAATATTTAATGATAAGTCAAATTTCTTTGAAAACTCAGCCTGCTAGAGCTGTCTTTCCATCTTCTGTTACCACTTCTTCTATGCCCTTGATTAAGCTTTTTATCTCTGTAGTTGAGTGTAAAAAGAGAGGATTAAGTGATTTCTCAGTCCGTTTCTGTTCTGACAAGAGTACTCTTCTCTCTCCTTATTATCCCACACACTCTAATTGTGATTGTTGCCTCAATCCTGATCTTGTACTTCCCTCTTCCCCTCCAAAATCCAGCCACATGAGAACTTTAATTTGGGGGCTGATCATCTGTAGATAATATGTAATAGAGTAGATAAAATGACAACTGAGCCAAATCTCACATTTGTGTTTCTAGCTTTTAGGGAATAAAATCTTTACCCATTTCTGTTTTCTTCTCTTCATATTCATTGTGACCATATCCCCTTCCCTGGACAACTAGTAGCTTTTCAGGTCTTTTTACTTTAGAGACTCTCCAGCTTTCCAGTTTCCTTTCTCCTCAATCTGTGTCAGTCATCAGAGGCCTATTGTTCCTGTAATATAATGCTGCACTTTACCCTCTTTCCATTTCCATGAATATGTCAAATACCTCAAATCTTATTTGACTTATTTTTTTTTTTTTAAAGATTTATTTTTTTATTTGTACATACAAGTTGGGGTACAGGCCAGAGGCGTGGGGCGGCGAGAGGGTTCACCAGACACAGAGCGGGGAGCAGAACAGGCAGATCAGAAATACACTGCTGAGGGGAGCAGCGGGCAAGGCAGGAGAGGTCTGCCGCACCATGTGGGATTCTCCCCGGCCGGGCGTCGAACTCGCGTCGCCGCTGCCAACAGCTCCACAGCGCAGCTCTTAACCACTGCGCCACCGGGGAGGCCCTGACTTATTTTGATAACCCCCTCGATAGACTTTTCTTTTTAGTGCTAATTATTCCTACCAGGTCACACATTTCTGTTTTCATCTTGTTCCCTATTTAAAAAGTGAAGTTGCTTATTCTTACTTTATGCCCTTAATGTTGTTTTTTTTCTTTCCTCCACTTGACCTAATCTTTTTTTTTTAATTGAACTACCATTGGTTTACAACACTGTATGATTCAGAGGTAGAGGATCACACCTCTTTAGATATATGTACACATGCCATCGACCACCAGGGCACTCATTGTCCTCCACCATAGTCCAATTCAGCCCCCTTCAAAACTTGTTCTCCTCCCTATCCTTGCCCTTTTGCCAATCTTGTAACCTCAATTCTATAGTCACACTCAGTGGGGTTTGTTTTGGTTTGGTTCTTTCTGACCCTTTGTTTTGTTTCTCTCTATTCTACATTGAAACGGTCTAATAGTTGTCTTTCTTCTGCTGTCTTATTTCACTTACCATGATCTCCTTCAGGCCTAATCATCTTTAATGTATCTTTAGCTTCTCAAAGTTCTGCTATAATTTTTTTCTTGCTTTTTATCCACATTTATATGTTGAGTCTTGCTATTTATGCTGTATGTTATCTTACGTTCTCAATAGGTGACTCCCAACTTGTGAGCAGTACACAGCTGAGGAACTCCAAGGAAGTTCTACATGGGGTCTTTAAATCTCTACTTACATTGCACTATCTGGAACCAAACTCCCTGCTTAAGATCCACAGCTTCCTGCTCTTCTACTTACTAGCTCTGTGATGAGTATGGCAGAGTTTAACTTCTTTCCCTCTAACTCACTTCTTTCATCTGTAGGTTAACGGTAATACATACTTTCCATGAGGCTGCTGTGAACTTAATGAGGCAATACATTTATAGCACTTAAAACTGTGTCTATCACGTAAGTGCTCAGTAATTATTCACTATCATTTTTTTGTGGGGAGTATTTCATACACACACCCACACCCACATGTTTCTAGTACATATCTTTTTGCTGGACTCAGATTTGTATTTTTTGAAAAGGTTTTTATAAGAAGTTATTTTATCACAGAAATTCTTCTCTGACTTTGTATAAGTTAACTCTTATCCCTTAAAATACTTCCATATAATTATATTTCAAATATCTAATACTTGCCCCACATTTCCTGTTTATCACCTTTCCCTTATTCTCCTGTACTGTCAAAACAACCCTAAAGATGAAATTTTAAAAATTTCTTTAGGCAACTTAAACCTTTCAGGTTATTAATTTAATATTAAGCATTTTATCCTGACCACTCAACCCTCTGAAAGTAAAGATTTGGTAAAATTATATGAGAATGAGATCTTGGTTTCCAAAGATCTTCTCAGGCTAATGAGAAAATTCTTTTGGGTAGTGATTAGAAGATCTATGAGTTAATTATTTAGCTGCTCTAAGTATTCTGTAATACTTTAATAAAAATCAAACTGTAGTATACTCTATACCTCTAGAAAACTGAAAAACTATTCTTGCTAAGTTTTATTTCTTCATTGCGAAAAGTACAAGGAAGGACATGACTTTGAATACAGAATGTTCTGTTCTTCATATAATTTTAAGTTTATCACTTTTTACAGATTATAATCAGATTTCTGGTTGTCATTTTCTATTGCATTGCGATATCAAAGTTACTGCAAGGCTAACATTTTTACTTTAAAAAATTAAAAATAAAAGCCCATATTTCCCATGTCAAAATTTGAGGACTATGGTATTACAATGAACGTATGTGTTTTTTTCATATGCAGGATAAAAGTGGAAACTGCATTTTAAGATAGTAGAATTTCTAGTACATATCACTAGTACATGTTTCTAGTACATATCTTTTTGCTGGACTCAGATTTGTATTTTTTGAAAAGTAACTTAATTCTGTGCCTCTGATCTTTAAATTTTTTATAGCTCTTTTCAGTTAATGGCTTCTTTATCTCTTAAAATTAATGACGTATTTAGGCCTTCTCAACTGTTTGCCAGTCATAAAAAAAAAATTAATTTTAAAACTGAAATTGGGGGCCTTCCTGGTGGCACAAGGAGTTAAGTATCAGCCTATGAAGCTATCTGCAGCTACTGCAGTACGAGTTCGATCCCCAGCCAGGGAGATTCCCACGTGGTGCAGCAAATCTCTCCTGACTCACCCCCTGCTCCCCTCAGCAGAGTATCTAAGTCAGTCTGCCTGTTCTGCTCCCCACTCTGTGGTGGATCCTCTCACCACCCCCCACACCTCTGACCTACACCCCAGCTTTTGTATGCATAAATAAATAAATCTTTAAATATTAATAAATAAATAAAAATAAAGCTGAAATTGGTTAAGGTAGTATGGACACAGAGATAGAACTAATAACTAAGTAGTTCATTATAATAAATAACTTTTGGAAATCATGTCTATTTCTAAATAAATATGCTTGTTTTATTATTTCTTGATTAATTCATTTTAGACATTAAGCTGTTAGCTTCCTGTTACTATTCCTCTTAGCAGATGAATTGCTATATTTCACAATGACTCCTGCTTTCCAAATGGTCAAACAATTCAAATAATCTTATATTTTTCCCTGGACATTTGCCAGGAAATGCTGCACTAATTACGTTCTCAACATCTACTGTACAGTTTTCCAGGATATCAAAATGCCTTTTGCCTTTTTCCTGTGTGTGTTTATACTACCTCACCCACCCCATCCTCAAATTTGCTATGTCATTATTTTTTTGGTTAACCTCATTTTAGGAGAGCATGTCCTTCTGCAGCTTTCTAAGGATGGATTCATGAGAGGAAATTTTCATGTCTTATATTTTAAAATGACTGTATTCACTCTCATGCTTAAATAACTAGTTTGAATATAGCACTCTGAATTTTTCTATGACTTTTGTTTTCTTGAACAGCAGAGTTCTTTATTATTTCACATAAGAAGTTGAGAGGTAGTCATTCATCGTATGATTGTAAACTGATGTTTATTTGAGATTTTAACATTTGGGATTAACTGTCTGAATTCATGGTAAATTGAATTTCTCTCTGCATAACTTGGGATCAAGTTAGGCTTTTGTAGAATAACTTAGAAATTCATGCTTTTTTATTTGTCTGGACAGGCTCATCTGTAACTGGGATTATCTGTTCTTTGAAAACTTGATAGAACTCAACTATAAAACTTACATTTTCTTCGGTGGACAATTTTAAGCCCCAATTTTGAATTTTTAATACCCCAGAATTTTATTTGTTTTTATTCATGTTTGTTTTCTTTACACCACATGTGAGTGAAAGCATTCAGTGTTTGTTCTCTGGCTTGTTTCACTGACATAATACCCTCTATGTTGCTGCAAATGATAGTATTTAATTTTTTGTAATAGCTGAACAGTATTTCATTGTGTATATATCACTTCTTAATCCATTTGACAATTGATGGGCACTTAAATGGTTCCTGGTTATTATAAATAGTACATAAATATTTGCTGCAGTAAACATAGGCATGCATATCTCTTCAAGTTAGTGGTTTTTGGGTAAATACTCAGAGAGAGATAATTGGATCTTATGAAATTCCTAAAGGAGCTAAAAGCATACAGCAGAGTAAGGAATATCTCTTCCATAAATAATATTGGGAAAACTGGACAAACATAGGCAGTAGAGTGAACTATGCCACTGTCTCACATCAGGCACAAAAATTAATTAAAAATGGTTTAAAAACTTGGATGTAAGAACTGAAACCATAAAATACATAGAAGAAAACATAGGTGATTATAGTCCTTGACATAGTCCTTTGACATGTTTGGGGACTCAATTTATGACCAGAATAATGTTGCTGTTAAATGTGCTTCAGTGGACATGTGAGTACATACATCCCTTTGAGTTAGTGTTTCTGCATTCTTACCTAAGAGTGCAATTACTGGCTAATATGGTAGATATGTTTTTATATTTGAGAATCCCACATACAGATTGCCATAGGGATTAGGCCATTCTACATTCCCATCGACACAGAGAGCTTTTTTCCACACCTTTGATAAAAAGGTCTTTTTTTGGTTAGGGCCATCCTTACAGATGTGAGATGGTATCTTGTTGTGGTTTTGATTTGTATTTCCCTGATAAGTGATGATGAGCATTTTTGGATGTGCCTGTTTGCTATTTAAGTTGTGCTTCAAGAAGTGTCTATTTAGCTCTTCTGCCCATTTTCTGATTGATTGGGGGATTTGTTGTTTGTTTGTTTTAAGATTTATTTATTCATACAAGCTAGGGTACAGACCAGAGGCTTGAGGAGGCAACAGGGTTCACCAGAGACAGTGGGGGGCAGGACAGGCAGATCAATGGAGAGGAGCAGCGGGTGAGGCAAGAGAGGTCTGCCTCGTCATGTGGGAATCTCCCCCGCCGGGCATCAAACTCACGTTGTCGCTGCCACAGCGCAGCACCTAACTGCTGCGCCACCAGGGAGGCCTGGTTTTTTTTTTATTGTTATTTATGTCTTTTACATTTTGTATTCCCCTTGGGCAGCCCACTGCAAATTCACCCGTGATCCATCTCCATAGTCCCCTGTATCCTCCTCTCTTTCATTTTGTGCCCTTATCCTCCCCCCCC
>PVIJ01023678.1:0-13782 GCA_004024925.1 Scalopus aquaticus | reverse complement strand
AGATGTGGTACATATACACAATGGAATACTATTCAGCATGGAAAGAAGATAAACACATGCAATTTGCAGCGACATGGATGGAATTAGAGGGGATCATACTCAGTGAAATAAGCCAGAAAGAAAGAGAAAAATATCGAATGGTTTCACTTATAACAGGACTATAGGGAGGCCGGTTGGGAGAGAGACAATCAGTGGGGGGCGGGGTGGGGGAGGAAGGAGGCGGAGGGAGGGAAGGAAAAGGGCACAAAATGGAATAGAAAAGAATACAAGGGACCATGGAGATGGATCACGGGTGAATTGGTGGTGGGCTACCCAAGGGGAATACAAAATGTAAAAGACATAAATAACAATAAAAATATATATTTAAAAAATTGCTTAAAATGAAGACAATTATTCTAACAACTAAATGCAATGACTAAATGAATCTGGACTGGATCTTGCACTACGAAATAAAACCTATTAAAAACATCATGGAGATAATTGACAATATTTGATAATGGACTGTTGATTAGAAAACTATTGCATCAATGTTAAATATCATAAAAACTCATTTTTCCTGCAAAATATACACTAAAGTGTTTAGGAGTAAAGGAACAAAACGTCTGCAGCTTACCCTCAAATGGATCAAATAAAATATTATTGGAGTGAGTATGTGTATGCGTGAACTTAATGACTCAGAAAGAGATCGAGAACAAGAACAAATGGGACAAGATATAAGCATCAGTGAATATGAATAAAATATAAGTTGACTTTGTGTTTTATTGTGGCATCTTTTTATAAGTTAAAATAATATCAGATATAAATTAAAAGTCACAAAAATCTACCCATTCTTTAAGACGCAGTTGAATCTCCACATCTCCCATAACTCTTCTCTTCTCAATACAGAACGAAATCTTAGTTCACAGAATTTTATTCTGAAAGAGTCTAGATACTTTCTTCAAAGAAATCCTATAGCCTGGCGAGTCTACATTACTCAATCGTTAACTAATCAAAAGATTTCTTAGGATGTCACTTTTCCTGTCTTCATCTATTATCAAAAATTTTTGCTACCATTTTTTCTGTCCAATTATACTGTAAGCTCCTTGAGCCTTGAAATTATATCTTAAATCTTCTCCAACCTTCTGACCTCTCATCCACATTTCCCACCCTTCTAATCCTATCCCTATTACCCACAGCAACTCTGCCAAAAACAAATAAAAAAACAACACAGCCCTACCTGTTTTTCCTTTCTCCCTCAAATTTCACCTTAAATATGATCTTCTCCTGCTTTTTTATAACACCCCAGAAGAGTTAATGACCCATGAACATAGTTCTCATAGCACCCCCATTCTTATAACATTGTAGCACTTACCTTGTTGAACTGAAACTGAAATACTTTTTTGTCCTTTTCCTTCACCAAACTGCAAGTTTCTTGAGGGGTAGGATTTGGGGAAGAGATATAGGGAAGAATGTACTTAATAAGTAAATGAGTGAAAATGGCTTAATTTTTGGCAGCTAATATCTCTTGAAGGTTCTGATACTATTTTCAGGTAAACTGCTTCAGAATCACTTGTGATGCATGTCAGCTATGCAGATTTCCAGGATCCAGTTGGAATGTCATGACTCTTTTGAGGAATAGGTCCTGAATCTCAAACTTCTGAAAAGCTTCTTTGGTTCTAATGCACATCAACATGTAGAACCATAGTTTCAGTAAAATGAAGTCGTTTCCCATTATTTCTGTCCCTTCATTTCCCCCTTTTCAATGTTTACCCCCTAGTGTAAAACTCCTCAAAATAAAACTTGCTGAAATCCTAGAGTTTCTATTCAATTTATACTCTCATTGTTGAAATATGGCTTTTTGCCAATTTGATGTCACAGATGATTTCCAAATCGGACTTTCAAAGAACTCTGAAATCGTCTGTGTCCACTCAAAATTTGAGGCTAGTTGCTGCCAAAGAAGTCAATTTATATAATATTTCTGAGAAGAAATGTTAGAGAAATACATTTGAAGATAACCAAAGTTTTACTGAAAATAACAAAAAAGACAGTGTGTATAATAAAATAAAAAAAGAAAATTGCTATCTCCCTCTAGGTCTACCAGAAAATGTTTTCATCTAGAAAAACAATGGTTTTGGACCAAACTAACTATTACATATAATTAGATAGTCTTTGAAGTATTAGGTGTGTCCTCAGTATTTTAAAAAAGGCTTTGGAAGAAGGAAACATATTAAATTTTACTGAGGATTCTAACAGGGTGATGTTTTTATTCTATGAACGGAAGGTTGTAAGTTAACTGTAAGTTGCTAATAACCTCTTTGCTATGTAATTTTAGATGAACAGTAAAAATAAGATATTCACTTATTTCCTATCTCTTAAATGCTATGCCTTTATCATCATCTTTACTTTAATGTTCATTAAATGAAAAGACAGAAAAAAAATCAGTGGACAGCATCTTGAATACTATCACATAAATTATCCTAGAGCTAATAATTTTCTGGTTTATAGAATGGAAGGGGATAAAAATAAGATCCCAAGGTAAGTGAAGTAAGCTATGTGCATATTTAAATCATACTTAATTAAAATTGCTATGGATTATTGAGATATTCCAAAATCATCCTGACCAACACCTACTTTCATAAGCTTAAAAATGGAAAAAGAGTCACCAGACATAACTATGCAGGATTTCTGAAGGTCCCCAAACTGTGGAGACATAGGTCATATGCTATCACCCTGTGCCCTGTGCTATAATTAGCTCAGGATGTCAAGAGGAGGAAGTACACACTGAACAGCAGGTACACAGTGGGTTTTGCTGCAGGAAACATAATGAGGATTTCAGATGTAACACACTAATACTTGTTTTATTACTGTAGTCAATTGTCCGTGCATCTTAGGATTCATGTTGTGTGCATTGGCTAAGTCATGTTTCTTTCATTAGCTGAAGCAATTAATGTACATTCAGCCTTTTAAGTAGGATCTCTTTATGCTTTCTCCTTGTTTAATTCAGTTTGCAATGATTAAAATAATTTTTCAATAGAGATGTCACAACTTAATGAAAAAATATATAGCACTAATGTAAAAATCATTTGTAAACATTTTTAGGAGGATATTGTTTGTTGTTACACAACACTGTAGCAGATGGCTATAAAAAGAAGCTCAAGCTCAAGAACTAGCAGAGAGCCAGACATCAGGGAATTGGGATAAATGAGTGGAAGAAGGGGAAATTTTACTCTTTTGAAAAATAATTTAATACCGTATCAGAACTAACTTTTGGTCTGTATTTTGGTGTGGACCAAATATGGACCAATGTTTCTAGTTAATAACTTACTTTTGTTCAACCTTTTCACTATTGAATACTTACCCTGTGCCAGGACCCAGGCTAAAATCTTTTACCTACAGTTTTTTTGTTTAATCATAGAAAATGTGAAATACTGAGACACAGTGATAAAGTAACTTTCCCAAGAAATTTCATTACTAATTAGTCACGGAGCTGGGACCCATCCCGTACCCAATTTCCTTTTACCATCTAGTAGAGTAGTTAAGGAACTAGATTGCATGAGTTCCTGACTATGCTTCCCCACATATTATATATGGGTCTTTGAATAAGGTGTTTAATATTTCTGAGCCTCAGTTCATAAAATCAGAGATATTACTAGAAACCTAGTTCACAGTAATGTCACACTCTTAGCATGCCTGGCACATGGCAAGCACTCAATAAATATGTGCTCTTATTATTCTTTCTCTCCCTATGCTATACTGCCCATCTTCTGTTGTCTGCAATTTTTTTCACAACTAATTATTTCTTTGTTTTAAGCCAGGTGTTATGTTATTATGATGTCTCTTAGTAAGTGAATGTGTGTTTAAAGGGTCTAAGAGATGAGTGTTTTGCACTTGGTACACGTCATTATCAGAATCCAGATTTAATCAACTTTCTGAATAGCCTTCCTAATTTAACAAGTGATTACCCTTTTTAATGCACATGGGCAATAGTCTCAGTAGCTATATTTTAAAATTATTTTTTACTTCTGTGGGAATGATGTGATAATCCAGTCTTTAGCACCGAGATATATGTGATTAGAAAAAGTAATTCAGATATTGAGAACACTGGGTGATATTTCCTGCCAGTTCCCCAGTCAGCACTACACAGAAGAAAATCCATTCCTGATGTCTGGTGGCTGACCACATTCCTTACTTAGGCTGGCTGCTTCCTGAAAGCCAACTTATACTGCTTCATCTACCTATATATTTGACACACTCTGCTTTTCCTCAGAGAACTAGCTTAAATGCCTCCTCCAAGAAGCCTTCCAGATTGCTCTCCCTTTACAGATAAAATTATTTGACCCTCATCTGCACATATGAGGCTCAACAGACCCATTTTACTACAAAAGCCTCTCATCTATTTTCCGCTAGGTGAGTGAACTTACAGGTTGCAGAGGAGGTGTAGTTAGTCATGGTTTGGTGTACAGGATGTAGGCAGAAAAGTTGTGTATTACTTCTAGGAAGTATTCGTACAGAGACCAAGGGATGCTATTCTTTACACTTCCCTCTTTCTACTTGCTAGAATGGATTTGATGGTCAGCACTGAGTAGTCATTTTGGTCATGAGATGGAAGTCAAATGATAATGACAGAATAACTAGGTAAAAGGAACTTGAGCTCCTGGTGATTACAGAGTCACCAGGCAACCTTGACTGTCTACCTATAGAAATTATGAGAGAAAGAATAAATGTGGGTTTTCTGTGATTTGCTCGTAAGCCCAACTTTGACTCATTCATAATTTCTTTAGCACTTTGTGTTATTTGTCCCTGTACTTTTATATGGCACGCATAACACTGTATCTAACAGTAATTATAGCTGTTGTTCTAGATATAAGTTCCTCAGAGTAAGTCCTACTCATTAAGCAATCATCACCTTAGTAGGTCCTCAGTAATTGCTTATTGCATAAAACAACCTGAATCAGAGTGTGCGGAAGACACCAAAAATGTAGATCCTATTGACATTAAATCAGAATCATGCAATGAAGGTAAAGTTCTTTTTCATGGACAATATAAAAGGGGTAGAATATGTTTTGTCTGTGATTTTTAGATCTATCACATTGCTCTGACTCAAAATAACTTTGTTGTAGTTAAGAAAGTAAATTAGTTTGTTTCAGGATTATTTGTTTGAAGATGCAGCAATAGAGCATACATGTATGAGTGAAGAACACATTAGTCTAAGAAGATCATACTCTTGAGTAGAAAGATTTAGGAATGCCTGGTAGCAGTGAGGGAGGGGGGTTTCATGACGCTGTCACAAATGCTATATCTAACCCATGGTTATGGCATGTGATTATGAGAATTATGAGACATGGCCCATGCCTTCACTTTAATCACTTGTCCTCAATTTCTACACATAATCTAAGTTCTTATGCAAAGTTTCTTTCTACAAGGAGGAAGAGGTCCACTGAAACAAAAAAATACATAATTTGTAATAAATATTCTATCTTACTATGAACCATAGGGTTTAAAAAGTAACAAGAGCAGAGCTGTTCAAGGAAACTGGACATTTTAAGCTTGAAAAGCAATGTTTTAGCAGACGGTAATCCTTTGGGGGATATAGGCTTTGGTTTTTCCTTTTTAGAAGAAAGCAATCAACTAAGAGAAAATAGAATGTCTTGGGCATGAGGATCTTATTGATTTATCCATTCTCTGCTATGATTCTGTGACTCTTTGATAATGCCACAGATCTGAAATTACTATGTGAACTCTGTAAAAAGCATCATTCCCGTGGGAATTCAAAACATAACTCTAGTATTAAGCATTTAACTCAGTTAAATTTCCCAAAACCATTGACATCATGAAGCTCGACAGAAGGTTTTCAATAAGATAGAAAAGAGACTGTCTGAATTTAAGAGCCTAATTTGCCTACTTTAGAAGAAAAAGATAATCTTTTGTTGGTAAGGCTTTCTGGGATATAAGCATTACACTGATTTGGCTGTACATTTTTAAATGGCAATGAAAAACAAACATGTCCTTTTTCTCAAATTCACATTTGAACAATGATATAAATACTTTCCTAATGCTTCTTCTGAACCAGTATCATTTTATCCAAAGGTCAGAGAAAAGGAGAATTATTTAATAAACAAGAGCAGCTGCAAAAAAAATGCCCTCACTGCCTTTCTGAAACCCAAAACAAATTGGAAAACATATGTCCCATTGATGTCAGAGTCATCTAACACACTGCTCACACTAACTTTGTGTCCTGGGTGACCATGTGTTGGCTGGTTTAAAAGCTAGTTTACTAGTACCACACAGCAGTACTGTTAAAGTCACTCTAGACCTTTTACTTATTGAAAATGGGCATTTTACCTACAGAAAGCAATGCAGATGTTATCAAAACAACTTAATCGCAGGACATAGTTATTAAAACAACATAATAATATTATAAGGGTGAGTGAGAATCCTTATCAGAATCATTCAGCATCTAAGTTATTTTCACAGTTTGCTATAAACAAAGAAGGAACAAAAGAAGGGATGGAGGAATGAAGGAGGAATAGATGGTAGGACGGAGAAAGGAGTGGAAGGAGGACAAGGAAACACCTTCAGAATGATGTCATAATCCCCTTGATTTTAAGGACACTGAGTCAGTGAGTCTTGTTTAGAAAACTGTGAATCCCTGATGTTATAGCTGGTCTTTGACTTCTCTAGGGAGCCACAGCACAGTTCTTGTCATTGACATTTGTCTCAACAAAAGTATAGGGGCTTGGGGACCACATATTCTATCTGTGGCTCCATCAAACCCTGGATTCTTGAGATTGAGCAAGTTCTTTCCTTTCTCTCTTCTCTCTGGGCTTTTTTACAGAGGAAAAGAAGAGAGGCAAATAAAGGAAATGGATAGAGGAAGGACAATAATGATATCAACATAGAGGCTTGATTCTTATAACCCAAGTTTTCCATTTGTTCATAGATCTCAAAGATATTGGGCACTGAAAGCACTAGAATGTGCAACCACATATAGCAACTGTGCTGAAATACTATGTATTTGAAATACTAAGAAATAAGGTGTAGTGAGAGTGACCAAAAGTGTCAAAATTACAGATAGAATCAAATTCCTAGTATACGGGATCCTGGAAAACACTAGACCAGTTTCAGTGACCTTGAACCCAGAAGCATTTGTACAACCACCCAACTGAATGTTGGCACGCCAACCTGAAACTACAGCCAAAACCACAGTTTCAGATTTTGTAACCAATCTGAACTTAGTCCCAAATCATAGAAATTCACTAACTTTTTCTGCTGAAACAGAGCCAGATCTAGGAGTCCCGCTGAGATGTTTTTGACTTATAGTAGAGTCTGAAAGAGTTTATAAAGTAGTCAACATGAAACTCTAAGGAAAATTTGGAATGTGTAGGAAGTAATTCTTCATGAAACCAAATCAAAGAGAAAATTGCCAGAAATTGTGTGACTTCTTTATATAAGACAAAACCAAAACTGTTTTGACAATGAATTATTCTTTACTCAATTGATGACTCACACTTGCCAAAATAGTCTCTCATTCTTTTTAATTCAGAATGTTTAGTGATGCTGTTATTGAATCTTTTGCATTTTATCTTTATAAGTTGATAACTAGATCTGAATTCAGTTAATAGATACAGTAAAACGGTGGAAGTTCACTGTGGAGGATTTTTTTTTCTAACTGTTCAAAAATGTCAATGACAATGATTATAACTGGTAGGAAAAGTTTCATCATTGAAACAGTCATTGCTATTAATGTGTTGAGTTGCATGTTACTAAGAATTATACTGAAGGATAAACTTTGTTCTCTCAGTAGGTTTTTCAGTTTAAGAAGGGTTCTCCATCCCTCCACTCTTTTCTCACAGCAACCTTCCCCCAGCCAAAAAAAAAAAAAAGAAAGAAAGTAAAAGAAATCCTTTCAGCAATTTATTCCTTTGGGTTACAAGAGATTCTCCAAATGGTAAAGAGAAAATGGTGAAGACAAACATGAGGCAATTGATATTTTAAATAATGTTCACTTACCCTGGCACTTAGAAAATCTGAACTTGATAAGCAGGATTTTAGGCTAGCCCCCAACATTCCAGCACTCTAGTACATAAGACCTGAAAAACCCCCTCCTACCCTTATATACAAGCAGAGCAAACCCGGTGTATATGATGGAATAGCATACCCATGACTGAAAAACTAATCGGTTCACGCGTTCAAAAGGGCAATTTTCCTTGGTGGGCCTAATCTAATCAGAGTTTCCTTTAAAAGAACGTCAGAAGGACATTTTGTTGGCCTGGAAGAAAGAAAGCTGGCGTGTTATAAGAGGAGAGAAGCCTCTAAGTGAGAGCAGTTCTACAGTTAGCAGGAAAAAAGGAACCACATAATACAACTGTACAGAAATAAATCTGCCAACAACCAGTGAGCTTGCTAGGGCACTACAAGTCTCTGCCAACACCTTGATTTCATCTTTAGGTGACAGCCTGAATAGAGGACCTGTCTAACTTGTATCCAGACTCTTACCCACAGAAACTGTGAGATAATAAATTTGTGTTGTAAGCAACCAAACTTTTGGTGTTTTGTTATGTAGCAATAGACAATTAATTCATTGACAAGCACATGCAAAAATAAGTCAACAGAATCTATTACTTGATCTCACAATAAATGGCACTACTTTATATTGTTCAAAACAAAAGCAAAGATTAGATAGAGTATTTAATATTATCTTCCCTTCTTTCTTCAAATTATTACATTTGGCATAAGTGCCTAGAGAAATGTTTTCATTTCTTCTCTGTCACGCTCTTCCAGGGACCACATAATCAACTTCAGAGAGGAAATAATGAAAAGTTTCCTTTATACTTATTTTCTCAAAGTTAATAATCTATTGAAAAATATATCCAACTATTCATTTTTATTAGCTGGAGATGTTTATCTTTTCTATATATGACATCATATATAAAAATCAATTAGAACTGGTCAATTAAAAATGTGTTTATGAAGAACACAGAGAATCCAGTATACACAGAGACTCCAATTACACATGTGAGTTATATTAACATGCTCAATACTGATGCGTTTATTTTTCCTTTTGTAAAAGTAGTAGTAGGAGCAGCAGTAGCAGCAGCAGTAGCCTTCATAGAAATGGGTGTTTAACTGTTTTCTCTCTACTGAGCTAGTCTTAAATCCAATGGGAGTCAGCATACTGTCAGGGATGTATAATGGCCAAAACATTAGAAGACTTGGGTTCTAGGACCTATGAGCTATTTTGACATCATTAGCTCAGGATTTTGAACACATAATTTTCTTCTGTAGGTATCAGTTTCTTAACTGAGTTCACCACAGTTTATGATGTTTAAAAATCTTTAGGAAATTCTGAATGAACACATGGCAAAAAAGATAGGAAATGGAGCAGGGGAAGTGAAAAAACAAACAGTTTGACTCCAAGCCTCTATGTCCACTCCCACACAGATTAGTTACTCTCTCTATTCCATACACATGGGCTCCAGAGAATTCCATATCAACAAAGGTTGCCATCATTTTAAAACAAAAATGGTGGAAAACCCTGGACTAAATGGTCCATGAAGTCCTTTCCAATAGAGACTTATGATTCTCTCAGAAGAAATAATCCTGGAGAATGAGAATATAGTCCTCTTTTCCTCTGATCATCACTCTGAGTCTTTGATTATGCTGAAATAGATTCATTTTTTAAGGAAATTGAATATCCTTAATCTATCTGGCACTTCATCTTTCTTTTTCTTGCTTATTTGATCACTTTCTTCATTCATTCATTCATTTTTAATTATGGTTGTATAATTCATAGACAGCCATACTCAAAACAATCAAAAATGCTCCAGTATGTATAATAAGCTCCATAAACGTATTTCACTAAAGTTTATTTGTATAAATAAAGCCAGTTCATTAAATGTGAAAAGGAAAATAGTTTATGTAAATAAATTTGAAAACCAAGAAAAAACTCCTTTTCAGTCCTTCTACCCTATTCTTGCCCTGGCCCCTAAATTTATGGTTGATGGTGGGGGTTAGACCAGTCCCACTATCAAGCACAGCAATTCCTTAATACTCTAGGAATCTACACAGACCATTGAAGGTGGTGGGGACTTTGGGTATAGGAAGAATAGGAGAAATGCATAGGAATAGAATATCAAGAAAGTACTAATGTGAACCATTAGAAATTGAAGACACAATTTGTGTTCTTCTTATCACATCTCAATCCCACTCCTATCTTGACATATAATTGAAAAAATAAAGGCAAATACTTCCTAACCCTTCAGCTAAATGAAAGCACTACCTGATGTCAACAAATATCATTAATCAATTTTAACAAAAACTACATTACTATAATGACAACGACTACTTTTGCCAATACTTGTTCAGTTACTGTATGCCAGAAACTATGCTGAGCACATCACTACTATAACCTAATTTAATCTATACGACGACCTGCTGGGTAAGTACTATTGTCCCCAATTTGCAAATGACAAAATGGAGGCTCAAAGCAAGTTACTTAACTTATTTATGTCACATAGTTAATAAGTGACAAGCCCACATCTGTTTGATTCCTAGCTCTAACCACAAACTAGACTCTTCTCAAATCATTAGTTTAATCTGCTTTGGAACAAAGGTCAGGACATTTATTTTTGGGTGCCCTGGTCCCTAATGCAGTGCCTTGCACAACAAATGACATTCAAAATATTTGTTATTGAAATAATTATCCCTATTATTACTGGTAATAGAATTGAAACTTAGCCTTTTAAAAGGTATGGAACTATTAACACATTGTTCAGTAGAGATGGTCTTTACTTACCAATATGGGAAAACAAAACAGAGAAAGAAAAAGGTTAATTTCAATTCACATAATCTCTTCTCTAAAAGGATTTATGAAGAGAGGACCATTGTCTTCTCTGTATGGAATTCCTAATTCTATAGAATGCAACACTATCTAAAGAAGATTATCAAAGTAGTCAATGAAAAATATCCAGCTTAATCTATATAATCTCTCCTCTAAATGTATTTATTACCATAGGATCATGGTCTCTATATGAAAATTTCTAATTGTCTAGTATACAATAATATTTAAAGAAGGAAATTAGAGGTATGAATCTAAATAATGACTGATAAAGCCTGGGTTAGTTTGTGATTCACCCTAAAATAACACTCAGTTCATAATCAATAGCAGTCTGATTTTTTTCTCCCTACTTAGTAAGTGTTATATATGGTATTGGCTGCATTTTCCAAACCTTGAATCAGGGTACATGACATAAGATTGTGATGGAATATCCCGAACATATGGTCGCCATCATATTAGGGAACAGTCACTGAAGATACTTTGGAGTTTCTATTCCTAAAGCACATATGTGCTTCAGAGAATAACCTCTTATTTTCTCAACGATATGGCCCAAATCTACCAGAAACCTTTGAGAGCTGAAGTTAATTATATATCCAGGTAGGTGGGCCAGCAAGGAAGCTCAGAAAACAGCTTGATAATACAAGAAATCAACTCTTCAACCATTTTCAGTTTAGAGAAGCCACATCAAACCTTAATGAGAAACCACATGTAGTGGTAAATTCTGGCATTTAATTTTATGATTATTTACAGCCATTCTGGTACATAGCATATGGCATTGAGTTGCCTTTTGAAGAGTACCAGAAAAATAAACTAGAATGGACTAAATATGTAGCTATCAAGTTTTATTTCTCTGGATAAAGAGATGAAATAGATATTTAATTAAACAAAAAATGAGCTGCAGGTAATAATTCATACTTTTGGAACTATTTGGCATCATGCCTTAGGTAAAAACTGCTCACAGATATTAAGAAAGTAACAGAAGTTCCAAAGTAATTTATTCTTAGGTGAATTTCCTATGCTCTGCCAGAAAGCTTCATTCTTTTACTTCTATAGTCCTTTATCATTCTAATAAAATGTTATAAAATGCATTGTAAAAATGTTCATCTATTTGGTTTTTAAATAATTTTTAAAACTCTTATAGTAGGCTTTGGCAATAAAAGCAACAATAAACTTCATTTTTTTTCCTCCCCCAAATAATGCTTTTTCATATCCATATCCATATCCCTGTGTATAAATCCACCATATATATGAGCAAATTAATTTACAAAAAACTATCACAGTATGTTTCATTAAATAGGAAGATGAGCAATCAGATGGGATATGACATACAAAAAAAGCAGAATATTTTCAGGTACAAGATGGCAAACCAAAGATCCACCTCCCTCTCTATGCAAAAGTCCACCTAAAAGAGTTTATCAGTATAAAGGAAGACAGCAATATGGATAGAATTTTTAAAAAATGGGAAAAGAGGGAATTTCTTTGAGTTTTTGCAAACTGGAAAGCAGGTGATCATATTGATGATAAAACAGTGAAGCAATCCACAATTCAGAATTTACTATAAGGACATGCACTACTAATCACTGCAAATGTAGTACAGAGCTAGAGATCTCCAGGACAGAAATTAGACTATAGGAAGGAATGAGAAACAGGACTGAAAATAGAAGCGTCGATTAAACCATGATGGAACTGAAGAAAAACTCCAGTCAGTCCCTATCTATAACTTGACACCAGATACGAAGACTTCAAGGTTAAAGGTAATCTACTATTCTACTAGTTAGTCTAGGGAAAAATTAATACATAAGTAAGTAAAAACTAAGGGAACAAGTATTATAGAAAAAAATTTACTGGAGGCCAACCATGGCTTTCTGGATGTTGGCATCTGGGGTCTTACGAAAAGATTCACCCCCGTTCTTACTGTTTGTGCCAAAAGGCCTTATATGGCAAAGGAGTACACACTGGCTAGACCTGGCCAGATTGCCATTTTTCTGAGTTCATCTGATTGTTTGAAATGCCCAACAAGAAATACCTATTCTCTTAGACACTTGTAGGAAACTGAAAGTAGGGCTTGAAAGAAACCCAGTTAAAACTGAAGTCCACAGCATTGAGTAGCCATTGTGCACAATTGTTATATTAACTTCTGAAGTCCCTCAGCTAGATAGAAACAGTGGCAGTCAGCTAACCATCAAAGGGAAATGTCCTTCATGTGCCCTCTGCGTAGATGGCAGTCAAGGAGTGCTTCAGAAAGTCAAGTAGGTTTTCAAGGCGGGCTATTTTAGTGTGGCTTCACAAAGATCTTTAAGGCAAAGTACTCAATTACAGCCATATCCACTCTCCTGCAAATCCTACTTCATTCCCATTGCTTCTTTGCTTACACAGCATGTCTACAATGAATTTTAAC
Source organism: Scalopus aquaticus (assembly GCA_004024925.1). Classification (NCBI taxonomy): domain Eukaryota; kingdom Metazoa; phylum Chordata; class Mammalia; order Eulipotyphla; family Talpidae; genus Scalopus; species Scalopus aquaticus. The sequence continues at coordinate 568 of PVIJ01023678.1, read as the reverse complement.
TCAAAATCAAATAATACTGAAATAAAGAATGCTGATACTTTGTGGCCAAAAGAAAATAACTTACAAACACTTGAGGACCTAAAATTTACCTCCCCCTCTGCAGTTGATTTGCTCCAAAACTTTCTAACCCATAGTTCTTACCCTGTCTCTCCATTGATATCATCAATGCCCAAGTTTCGCTTCAAAACTCCATCAGACTCTTTAAGCAAGGAATTTTGTCATTTCTCATGTGCAGCCTTAGCCCAGCACCATTGAAGCTATCTCGTCATAAAATGATTGCAATTTATTTAAATGAGTAATCGCGAGCACTTTTATAGGGTATGAATGCACACAGGCATTTCAGAGTATATAGTCCTTTAAAATAGTCACTGAAGAAAATTTGAAAGCGAATATTCTCAGTTATAAAACACGGAAGATTCTAAATCTTCAGTCTCAGAGGTGAAATAAGAGGAATAGATCCTGCATCATCACAGAACCCTTAACTCCTCTAGCAACTAACCTTTTCCCCTTCAATCAATCAGTATACTTCAAATTGGTGTTATTTCTCAGATCTTGGATGGAGGAACTA
>PVIJ01023677.1:0-13773 GCA_004024925.1 Scalopus aquaticus | reverse complement strand
TATAGTTAGATTTAATCAAAGCTACATTTTAAAGGGGAAAGTTCATGTGACAAAACTTACAGTTGAGTAGCTTTTCTAATAATGCACCTCACCTCTTGTATATTAGAATCATTTTAAACACATATTGTTTAAAAGTTAATATCTCCAATGTCTTGGTGTGGTACTTGTTTCTTTTAAAGTTTAAATAAGAGAAGTGCTTTAGAGACTAAAAGAGATATAATGTCAATGGACTCAGAAACTTAATTAAATATGTTTTTACTTTTGTTTTTAAAATATTATTTCCAAGAACTGTTTAATCTCTACCTTGGGGAAAGAAAAAGTATGCATATTCCCCATTTTTCCCCAGAAATTTATTGCTTTATTTTTTAAAGATTTATTTATTTATGCATACAAGCTGGGGTACAGGCCAGAGGCGTTGGGTGGTGAGAGGGTTCACCAGAGACAGAGTGGGGAGCAGAACAGCAGACTGACGGGAATACACTGCTGAGGGGAGCAGCAGGTGAGGCAGGAAAGTCTGCTGCGCCATGTGGGAATCTCCCCAGCTGGGTGTCGAAATTGTGTGGCTGCTGCCTACTGACCCACAGCACAGCGCTTAACCGCTGTGCCACCAGGGAGGCCCCGAAAATTTATTAACACAATTCAAATTTAGTTCAACCGTTAAAGTATAATTATTTCTATATTAATAGTAATCTTGGGAAACTAGGACGAGTGATACTTACAGCTGTTTTTTTCAATGAACTGGAAATTGTGGAATGTTTCTGTACCAATAACATCATTCCTTTGCCTTCTGCTCCTTAACACTATTTCTTAAGTATTAATTTATAATTTCCTGATTCTTTATTTTTATATCAGGTTAGTATCTCATGACTCTACAGATATAATTTTCAGACTTTACTATATTTTCCTTTATTTTTACTACTTGTCTATAAACTTCATTATGTGGCAAAATCTGTTTTTCCAATGTACCACGCATCAGTAAAGAAAAAATATTTATTGTATAAAAAAATCATGTATTCACATACTAGTAAACATTCTCCCCTTCAAAATTCAAGTTAATTAATGGTGAAAACTGTTACTTTTGTTTTTGTATTCTTAATGATTTTTACAAATCTTGACTTACGGTAAATTTTTTTTTCTGAAGAAATAAACAAATCAATTCAGGTCTAACAGATTTTTCATTTTTTTTCCTTAGAATAAAATTTAAATACATCATGTTGACTATCCATTTTGTTAAAAGTATGTTACGGGTCCAATTACGACTGAGGCATAATTCGATGCAATCAGCAAAGCGGTGATTTATTGCTAGCTCGAGCTAGGGTCCAAATCAGCCCAGTATACCGACACAGCAGTCCTGTGGGCAAAATGAGGACCCCGAGTACAGAACTGGGTCAGCTTATAATGGCAATGGAATTCAGCAAGTCCTAGGGAACTTGGCAAGACATCAAGGATGAGGGGGTCGTGGAGCAGATGGTCTGTGCTGTTATCTTTAGGAGTTCCTAGAATCCTCGCCCTAGGCAGGGGGAGTTCTATCTCAAGGTTGCTGGCCTTGAGACTTTTACGGCTACTGGCAGCCTGGTGCCTTGCTGCCACTGATGTTGGTTTTAACCTTTGTCAGTGGCCAAACATTCTGAACAGTTTTTAGCATTCTTACTTTTACAATTTACCTCTGGTCATTTTCACAGGTCATTTTTTTTCTACACTTACAATATTCCTTATTTTTACACAAGTGATAGAGACTAATTATACTATATACCAAAACAACTGGCTCATTCAAATAAGTGAATGAATAGACAACATTTACATAAATGAAGAAAAATATCAATCAGAAAAATCAGTCCAGTTGTTTCACAGCATAAAGATGATGTGAATGGTTGATTGATTGATTTTTTTCTACTATTCAATTCCTTGCTTTAACATTGTAATAATGCAACTTGCAACGAAATGCATTGAGGCCGTGAGATAGCATCAAATGTCAGTGTTTCAATGAGAATAATTTACTCTCCCTGAGTTTAAAGGAAACCCATTCATTAAAAAGATGTGACACAGACCACAAAGAAAGAATGACCAATTATCCAGCCTGGAGGTTATACACTATTTTTTTTAACCAATCAAAATGAAAAAAGTGAATAGGCTATCTGTAGAGATGAAGATCTGAAAAAATTCTGAGCTTTGGACAGATTAGAGAGAGAATTGAGGCCACTGAGCAACTAATAATTTTTATCTAGACAAAATATATTTTATGCTATCTATACATATCTGAATTGTTAATTTACTTGCATAATAAAAGTAATATTTTCAAATGCCTATTCTGTAGCCACTTGATAACTTCCAGGTACCTAAGAATCTTACCACCTTTCACGAGAAACACCTGCTCTTTTCCTTAGTAAATTATGTTCTTTGGGTAGGAATAGATTCTTTTTATCTCTGCATTGCTAATGACTAGCAAAATGCCTGAAACTTGGTTACTACAATTCATCTTTTATGATGAATGTAAATGTAAGACCAAAAAATGATCTAAATTATTGTCAAGTTGGTTGGTAAAGGTGTTAGTTAAGCAGATTTATAAGAACAGGTATATTTTCACCTTCTGGTTTGAGTTTTTAAGCAACAGAGAAATCCCCACTGTTAATTATCCACATGCTTATATTTACCAAGGATATTGAAATGAAAAAATATTGGTGTTGGGGCCTCCCTGGTGGCACAGTGGTTAAGCACTGTGCTGTAGAGCTGTCAGCAGTGGTGACACGAGTTCGACACCTGGCCAGGGAGATTCCCACATGTCATGGCAGACCTCTCCTGCCTCTCCCGCTGCTCCCCTCAGTAGTGTATTTCCGTCAATCTGCCTGTTCTGCTCCCCACTCTGTCTCTGGTGAACCCTTGCCCCATATCTCTGGCCTGTACCCCAGCTTGTATACATAAATAAAATAAATCTTAGAAAAAAATACTGGTGTTGATTAAAGAAATTTGAGGTAAAGCTCAAGATATTAGGAACCAAGTAATTCATTCAATATGTATGTGGACACTAAAAGAAAATAACCGTGTCCCAAAAAACTCATGCATGTCAATGAAATGCCTTGAGGATTACTGCAATACCACAACTCAGGAATTAAGGTTAGGACCCCTTTCCAGGAGGAAGCAAAGACCAAACTAAGAATTGAACCCATTAAAAAGTAAGCTGTAGAATTTTAATTAAAATTTATATTTTTAAGGAAACCTTCTTATACACTAAAACTGTAAAGCCCCATGGAGGCTTGACCAATCAACATTAAAAACTAACCTAAAGAAACAATGGTTCAGAGTGCCAGGTGCTTATATACACTAACCAAGTCATGCAGTATGAGTCATATTTTGTCTACGCATTTATTCATCTGATTTCTATCTCTCTTAAGAATGCATTTAAGGGCCTCCCCGGTGGCGCAGCAGTTGAGCGCTGCGCTGTGGAGCTGTCGGCAGCAGCGCCGCGAGTTTGACGCCTGGCCAGGGAGAATCCCACATGGTGGGGCAGACCTCTCCTGCCTCGCCCGCTGCTCCCCTCAGCAGTGTGTTTCTGATCTGCCTGTTCTGCTCCCTGCTCTGTCTCTGGTGAACCCTCTCGCCACCCCACGCCTCTGGCCTGTACCCCAGCTTGTATGTAAAAAAAAAAAAAAAGAATGCATTTAAAATTACCAACTCTTAACCAGGCCTCCCTGGTTAAGTATCAGCACTATGAAGCTATCAGCAGCCACTACAGTACAAATTCGATTTCTGGCCAGGGAGTTTCCCACATGGTGCGACAAACCTCTCCTGCCTTGCCCACTGCTCCCCTTAGCAGTATACTTCAGTGGATCTGCCTGTTCTGCCCCCCACTCTGTTTCTGGTGAATCCTTTCATCACCCCACACCTCTAGCCTACACCTCAGTTTGTATGCATAAATAAATAAATCTTTAAAAAATAAATAAAATTACTGACTCTACAGTGTTTAACATACATTATGGTAGCACAGAATAATGGTTTAGAACCATAAGTTTGGAGCCAGAGTTACTGAGATCAAACACTATCCATTCTTTTTCCTACCCGTATAATCTTTGGCAAGTTACTTAGTCTCCTGGTACCTAGAAACATGAAAACGGTATTAACATCCCATCTTCTCAAAAGAGTTGTAGTCAGTATCAGATGAGATAATAGAAGCAAAGTCATTATAAATTACATGGCACAAAGTTAATGTTACATAGTGTTTACCGCAATTTTTTAAAAGGTTTGTTTGTTTATTTATTTATTTATTTATTTATTTATCTATTTATTTATTGTGTACAAGAACTGGAGTGTAGGCCAGAGGTGTGGGAGTTGAGAAGATTCACCAGAGACAGAGTGGGGAGCAGAACATACACATTCACTGAAATACACTACTAAGGGGAGTGGCAGGCCAGACTCGAGAGGTATGTGGGTTATCTCCCTGGCTGGGGATCAAACTCAGGCCATAGCAGTCAGAGCACTGAAACTTAACCCTAATACACAATCAACTGTATATTACTCACCATTTATAATTGTGAACTACATTTATTATATAATTTAAATACATACTCCCCATTTAGTGAATTCTAGACTAACTGGCATAGTTATAACAATGGTAGTATTCAGAATATTTTAAATGACTTTTTCAGCAGATAGTCTGCATAAAATTATAATTTAGTATGTTAATTTAATATGTTATATTTCACATATTGTAAAATATTCGCATAAATCAGTCTATTGCTAGTTTGTCTTCAGATAAAATTAATACATAAAGAACAGTATTTATGAAATAGATATTTATCTGTATTTTTATAATTATTACAAAGCCATGTTAAATATAATAAAATACTGTAAGATAAATAACATACAAACTGGAAGAATGAGAATATTAATGACACAAAGAAGACTTTTTTGTATGTGAATTAGTTTGGATTTGAATATTTCTAGATAACAATCTAAGAATTTTGTCAGTTGTACTCTCCATTGGTATTATCAAGTTAAGCAGAAATAAATTGTTCACTGGATGAATAATTATTCTTAGCAGTGAAAAAGGCTCTATCTTCCAAGGTTATTGACAAAGAAGAATGTCTGGACTTTGTTATACACAGAGGGTAGCTTCACAGTGCTGCTTTTGGGATATTTCTATGGGGCTGTCACTCAAACCCCATTCAATCAAAGTTTATTTGAGGAGGATAATGATGCTCAAATTCCACTTCCTGCTTATTCCAGATGATTTGGGCAATTAGAGGGTAGCAAATGTTAATGTAGTGTACTAACCCTGAGTTTGAATGATAAATACCATTAGATCCCAAAGTTTTCACTGCATATTCTACACAGAAATTTCTCCTTTATTTTACTAAGGATGTCAGAACACATTGAATGAATATGACTCTAAGATAAACTAGATAGAAACCTCTTTATCAGCTTCATTTCCTCTGGATATCAAAACACCAGTGGAATGAGTAAGAATTTTTAGGTCTAAATTTAATATCTATTGTAAATAGTGCTGCAATAAACATACGGGTGCATGTATCCTTTTGGATTAGTGTTTTTTTGTCCTTTGGGTAGATTCTCAAAAGTGGTATTGCTGGGTCGTATGGTAGCTCCACGTTTATTAATTTGAGGAAATGCCATACGGCTTTCCACAGTGGTTGGACCAGTTTGCATTCCCACCAGCAGTAACATGGATGGAACTAGAAGGGATCATGCTCAGCGAAATAAGCCAAAAGGAAAAAGAAAAATATCGAATGGTCTCACTCATAACAGGAATATAGAGGAACCAAATACATGAGCGTCAACCAGCGAGAGAGGGGGAGGATTGAGGCTCAGAATGGGGTAGAGGGAAGCACAGGGGACTGTGGTGACGGTTCATGGGTGAATTGTTTGTGGGAAACCTACGGGGAATATACAGTAATGTAAAAGACATACAAAAAATATATAAATAAATAAACTTAATATCTACATGTGAATATTTAGAAATATCCTAAATATTCTTTTAGAAAAGTGTATTTTTATTAAATTATCTAATATATATTTAGAGGATACCTCTTACATGCTCAAATCTTTAGCAGATTAAAATTTAAGACTAAATATTTATCTTCAAAGAACACTCAGAGTACTAATAATTCAACTGTACTCTTATTCAACTTTCCCTTGATCCCTTAGCAATGGACAGCGTAGCAGTCTGAATACACATTCAATTTGTTGATCATTTTTACATTCTTGACCAACCATTTTAAGGATGAGGCTGAAACTATGCAAACTCTGGGGAATTTTATGGTTTGTGGACCTTCAGCTGTGGGGTTACAATTGTAAGATACAATTCAGGCTCAGGATGCAACAACAGGGTTTATAAACAAAGGGAAAATTGATAGAAAAGAAAGTATTTCTAAGGCCACAGATGGTCATCTTTCTTAACCCAGAGAGTGCCCCCAGTGTCCAGTGGTCCAAACCAAAAACCACTCATACAAGACGATAATATCCTTTTGATGAGAGCTTGTGTTACACCAACAACACTGGTCAACAATTTTTTACAAAAGTCATGTTACTGAAATAAAATTAGTCATTTCCTATCAATTTGTATGTGCTCAACACAAATATGGCAGTCAAATTCTAATCTTGGCCCAAGATTGCTTTTTTTTTGTAATCTGCAATAAATTGATGTTTACATCACCAAATGTGTGCCAATATTAATAGGCCATGGTTAAGATCTGTAAAAAATCAAGTCATAGACTGCTTCTTAAATTTCTTTGCTTTTCTCTTGTACAGCTGTTCAGGAATAGAATAGATGGAAGATAGTTTCCAGTGTTCAAAAGCACAGCATTAAGACTCAGAAATAGTCTCCATTCTTGTGGGTCATGAGTGATTTCTAAGGCATTCATGTGGCCCTCAATATCGGAACAGAATACCAGAGTACTTTCCTTTCTGAAGAAAGGGTCCAACTGCTGGTGGCCCTTTCGATAGAAAGTAATTGTGATATCTTCTTCCAGAAGATTCCATTGTTGGAGTCTCGATCCTAGCAATTCTGCCTTGTTCTTGGAAAAGTCCAAAACATGAACCAGGTCAGTCAGTTCTTCCTGTGTTAGTCTGTGTGGGGTTGATGATACACCACAGTTAAAATCTGGATCACTGCATGCTGATAGAACAGGAGAAGAACAGGTCAGCTCACCCTTGTCCTCATCAGATAATCAAGAGAATATCCTGCTGGAGGTTCTGGAATAGGAAGTCCCTCACCATGTGGAACTGGTCTCAATGCAGACGAAAAGTTTGGGTAGTCTATTCTCGACTTCTTTTGCTTCATTATTCCTCCAGAAAGTGGAGGAACCAAGCAGAAGTAACAGTCTTTTATGTGGCTGTTTGGCTCTCTCCACACCATGGGGACTGCAAGTGGCATTGATGGTCTTTTGTCATTTAACCACTATGAAAACTGTGTTGTACATGTAGCACAGCATAGATGCAGGGCCCAAGGCTTGTCTTGGTCACCAACCTTGCATCCGAAGTAAAGATGGCGAGCCTTCTTCATTTAAGAAGTGATATTTTTCTTCTGGTTGGCAAATGTCACTTCCCCACAAATAGAGCAGAAATTGTCCACGCTATGGACATTACTGTTCTGTATTGTGCCTAAATGGATAAAATAAGAACATTTCTATGTAATAGCTTAAATTTTCTCACACAAAATCTGAAATATTTTCAATGCTCAACCTTTCCGACAGGGCTTTCTATAGCGCACTGCTGATGTCAGCTTGCTTCAGCAGCCACCTGGCAGTAGTATTGCATTGCATCAGAAAATGATGCAATCAACTCTGAATGATGTGTGCATGATGGTATTATGTAATCTGATGCAATATTACATCATTCTAGGCTAATGAAGGATGTTGCAGTCCTACTGGATACATTTGCATGGTGAAACATATCAAATGAATTATATGAAATATCTTCAAAACGAGAGCTAATAAAAAATTTTCAGGGTTATATTCATGTTCAGCACACCAAGATACTACAAATTAGGGTCTTTTAAAGTCAGTAACAACCTCAGTGTTGACCAGTGTAAGTGGCAGACCAGGACCCAACTCACAGTGGCAGCTGGAAGTAGTCATATGTGGTGTTGCTGAGGAAGCAACATGGTAGTGCAGCATAAAGCTGAAGGCCTGGCTGGAAAGAGCCAGACACAGCAGCACCATGATTCCAAACATGCTGGAGGCAGTCAGAAAGCGATGCTTGATGATCAGTAGTGGCGGACAGCTCTTAGAGATGGCCCAGCTGTGTCTGGCAGTGCCAGTCACAGTCAGCAGAGTCTACCAGCACTGGTCAGGTGGTGAGGATCAGGCACCAGTGTTACAGCTCTTAGAGATGCTGGACACAGTCAACAACAGACAGCTCTTTAGAGGAAATGGCAGGGGACCAGGAACCAGCGCACACCTCTTTCAGAGGCACCAGGCACAGGCCAACAGTGCTAGTCCGCAGGCACTGCCAGGAAGGCCAGAGGCAGGAGCAGCAGTCAGATAGTGCTTTGAATCAGAGATATGATAAAAAGATCTTGAAGGTTTGATTGAAGATCATTACAGGAGAGTGTCCAGTTGAGTGTGTGGAGTCATCTGAAATCCCAAGTAATATCCTCTTCTGGGTATGTACCTTTCAAACTTGATTGGTCTGTTTACAAAACGGGCTTTGTTTCCAAGTGTGGATTGGCATTAGTGTGAGCTTGAACCTGACTGTTCCATTTACAAACCACTGCTGTTTCAAAGCCAAAACCTCACCAGTGTGTCCAACCTGCCCTGCTCTGGCCTTCCCATCTCATGCCAAATATGCAGTGCTGGGGGCTCAGGAGAACCCTGGTGCTCACTGCACCCAGCTGCTGAGGTCGCATCAGTGGGGCCTGGTGTGTTGGTGGACCCAGAGCCATCGCAGTGGGTCTGGTACACTTGCTACACCTGGTTGCTAAAGGGGTGCTTCAGTGGAGCCAGTCACAATCAAGGGGGCATGGGGGAGATCCCCATACAAGTATAAATGCAAAGCAGTAAAATAATCCACACCATTTACCAGATTCATTTGTCGAGAACATTAGTGGAAGTAAACCCAGAGGGAATGCCTGGCTTTAACTTACCAGACTTTATAATACTGTGACTCTTGTGTCTGCTTTTAAAGTTCATGGAGACATGAACTGGTGGTCTGCTCAGGGCCGTGCCAATAGAATGAAGGAGAGCTTATGTAGAAATCTCTTGATTAAATGTATGGGAAACACTTAGAAGAGCAACAATAATAGTAACGATAATAGTAGATATGTTGCGCACATGACTTAGTTGCAGCGTGTGATAAAAGTAGAAATATTTTTTTCCATATACTTTACCTCAATTTTATCTGCCATAATTGTGGCTCTGATTCCATCGCTCTAGTCTTCACTCTCTTTTTTCCTTCACTCCATGGAATTAATATCTGCTTTTCCCATCCCCTTTCTATTTCTATCCCATATCCTCTTTCTCCAGTGATTTTGCACCCTACTTGCTCTATCCATTCACTTTATCACTCTAGTAGGTTTTTTATGTGATTACACTATACTTTGTGCTATGTTTGAAATGTTCCCTTCAAATAATATTGTATTTTTCAACATTAATCAAGAGCTGGGAAATTTGATCTTCAATGCTTTATTTTCTTTCTCTCAAAAACTTGCTGCTAAGTTAAAATTTCAGATATGTTGACTAGTGTGTTGAGATTTCCACTATCTAATGTGCAACCTAGAGCAAGTTCAACTCTCTTATCTTAATTTCCTCATCGATAATGGGACAGTCCATCTAAAATGAGCTGTAAAATATGAGCAGTTCTAAAACTCTATTAAGATGAGTCTGTTTGCAACAGACTTATTTCTTTGGATATTAACCCTGGGAGAGAAAAAACTGACAGTTTTTCCTCACTACTCCAGTAGAGGATGATAATTCAAGCCATGATTTAATTCAGACCAGACCAAAATGTGGTCAACATGTTTGTCCTTATTGGGATTTAATTGATTATTTTATTTTCTCAGCATGAAAGTTGACGTGGTAATTGTTAGGTCAAGCTTTATGCTTCTATATCTCTGAAAGAGTGGTTACTTTGTTAAATGCAATTTCTTAAAAAAATTCAGAAACTCTGAAATCTACTGTTAGGATAGACCTCCTGAGAGCACACTACTGCCCCATAAACACCATATTTTTTAGACTAGACCATTTTCTTATTTTTAGCATATGGAAAATATGGAGATAAATAAATAAATATATATGTATTCCACATTTCCTTAGGGAAATATATATTTTCATGTGATGTACATATCACATATGGAAGTATATATATTTCGTGTTGAGATATATATATATATTGAGATATATATATATGTATATTTACAAGTATTGCTGGTTAATTAAGAATACAGAATGCTTTCATTGCTAGTGTCTCCCTACAAATTTATGTAAGTAATTTGAATGAATTTCTATAAAACAATTAACCGTACAGGCCTGGGCCATACTCTGTGACTCAATCATTCCTGAACATTATGTGAATACAATATATTCCTGTTTTCAGTTATCTGGGATTGAGTTTTGAGTAGGAACCTCTGTAAATTCTATCTAGATAGAATTTTTAGCCTATCCTTACACAGGTCACAGAACCTTTGTGGGTATCACTGAGTGCAAGAGAGGAGTTCTCACAGAAATAAAGGGCTATAGAAATTCAGAACAAGGAGCATGATAATTATTTGCATAGTTAGACCCCCACGATGTCTGTTACTATAGAAAGAATACAAAGGGCTGCAGAAAGCCTCTGAAATAGCAGTCATTTTCAGACACTGTTGCAACATCAATCACATCACTTTTGAATAGCAAATGTTCCATAATGTGGTAATTCAATGTCACCGACTTGAAAATAACACATTTCATTTGCTGAAATTCTTTCCTTTAGTGATCTCACAATTCTTTTCATTTATAACTAATACTAATTATTATGCCAGCCCAGCTAAGTGATTATATTTAACTTGTACCACTTATATATGTGTGTGTTTATATGCATACATATATGCATGAATTTAGACATACATCTATGAACTTACATGTGTATGAGTATGTGTATATATATATATATATATATATATATATATATATATACATGTTTCTGTATATGTCTATATAGCCATACACTTACATATCAGCAAATCTTATGGATATCCCGGTCCAACCTCTGTGCTCAAAAAAGGAAAAGAAAATTGATTGCTAGTAAAGAACAGTGGTATAGAAAATCTGGGAAATACTATCTCTGCCTGTACGTATTTATAAAATAGAACAAAATTCATCCCATAAGAAATATAAGAGGAATTTATCACGAATGTAGAAAGGGCCTGGCGAAGATTAGACTCACAATGTATTTCTAGTTGTAGGCTCTGGGGCATGGCACCATCTGTGCCAACCTCCAGGAAACTAGCCCCCTAGGATTTCTGGGACATGTACGCACATGCAAAACACAGAAAAGTTCCGTTTGCTCCTTCGTTCGTTCGTTCGTTCGTTCATTCATTCATTCATTCATCCAACCAAGCCACCAACCAAGCAAGCAAGCAACCAACCAACGTCAGGGTGTTCCTGAACCGGGCAGGTACTGGGTATGGCTATTTTAAATGTCCTTAATAATTCCAAGCTCTAGGTTTGTCTGTGAATGAAAACGGCTTTGAAAGGAAACCAAAGGCAGTGTTGAAAGCCTGAGAACATTTCCCTCCCCCCACGGGACTCCTCTTCCCTTCAGGCGGCACCACCCCCTGCGGCCACCAGGTGGCGCTGTGTCCCGGATTTATTTATACATTAATTTATTTATTTCTGTTTAGGTGATACTCCTTTTCAGATACAGTTTAGGGGGCCCACAGACCGCTGAGGTGTGCAACATTTTAGGACAATCAGAAGGGACTGGCAGGTGTTCCAAAAGAGTGAGAAAGTCGATGTTAACATTTCTGAGCAGACTGAGTTTTACCCTTTTTCTTGGGAGTGACAACGCTTCCCTTTCCATTTTTAACTTTGCCGGATAAAGCAAATAGGACACATTGACTGCATGTGTCTCCCAGGAGAAAGGGGGGAGATTTTGTGGCGCTCTCCAGAGGTTCCCCAGAATGTCCTTTGGTGAAGCAAATGAGGGGCTACCCAAATTTTACTTTAGTTTAGATTTCTGGGGAGATTTCTCCTAGCTGTGAGAAAACATCAGCAGCCACACTGAATGTCTCTGAAAGCTCTGGCTCAACTCAGGAGTGGGGAGTACCATGTTGCCAATCTCCTAAGTGAAACCGTTAACCATGGAAGAAAAACTACAATTTTGTTTTAAACTCCCATGATTTGGACACTCCCAAGACATCAGGTATGCAAACTAAACAGCCCAGGTAAGAGATGAAAATGAGAGCCGTCACCCTCTTAGAGTCCATTCCCAAGCCAGGAAAGAGTTTCATATTCTAGCTGGTGAGATCCTGATGTCCAAGAATGACTGAGGGTGTGGGGGGAGGGGTCCCTGGGGGTGCAGCTGGTTAAGTGAGTGCAGGATGAAGCTGTGCAGAGCCAAGCCAAATGTGATTGTGAGCACACTTGGGTTTGCCGGCGGTTCCCGGGGCGTGGGAGGGCTGAAAGGCGGCCGGACCTTCTTCCTGCAAGGGGAGTGGGCGTGGCCGCATAGGCGAGGGGGATCCGGGGCGGGGCGGCAGCATAGGTGCTGCTCTGGGCCCCGCCTATGTGGCCGCCCCGCCCGGGATCCCCCGCGCCTATGCGGCCTCTGGAAACCGTGGGCGTGGCTCATGCAGATGCAGATGCTCAGGCGGGTGCAGTTTCCCGGCTTTTCCTAATATTGAGGTCTAAAATAAGGGGAAAAAATGCCATCTGAGGGAGGGAGGCAGAGAGAGAGAGAAAGAGCGAGAGAGAGAGAGAGAGAGAGAGAGAGAGAGAGAGAGAGAGAGAGAGAGAGAGCGCGAGCAGGCAGAGACCTTTCTCTTCAGGCCAGAAGTGCAAAATGAAGTTGTCTGACAGCCTCATGCTTTTCTGAGACCACTAGGGGAGATGGCGGCATCACCTCTCATGGTCTTCTTGTTGGATTTTCACGTTTCTGGATTTGGGAGTAGTCACCCCTCGACTTGGGCATGAGAAGAATTCACAGGCGCGACGCCGCTTGACCAGAGACAAACAGGAAAGTTTCTCTAGAGATGGGGTAACTTTGCCCGGGCAGGGAGAAGTGGGCTTGGGGGTGGGGTAGTGCAGTGCAGACTCCTAGGGAAGAGGAAATGCAATGGACGACATGGGCTCTCTTCTTTCAGTGGGGTTCAGGAACTGCTCCTTTGCCAGACTATCACTTCCTGAGATGAAGACTGGGTCTCTGCACTTGACTCAGCCAAAGGATGCTGTGAGATGCAAAAGACATAAGCCGGTTGCGGGGGAACCCCTAGGTTTGCCACGGGCTGTGAGGCTTTTGGGGAAATGCAAACCAGAGCAGTAGCCCTGAATGCTACGGCTCCCGTCTTGCCAGCTTCTTCCCTTAGCAGTGTATCTCATTGAATCCTCCTTTGTGATCTCCTCTCTTTACTGGAGAATTCTTTCAGCACCCCGTCTCTGAGCTACCCCACGATTCTCTTGTCCATCTATCTGGGAGCAGCCTTCACACGTGAGGTGTTGTGCAGAGGAGTAGGGTGTCCCTTCTTCCTTTCCTTCCTCTGCTTTCCTCTTCTTCCCTCCACGCCCCTCCCCTCCCCTCAAAACTCGCCTCCATCCACCTCCCCTCCCCTTCCCTTCCCTCCCCCCCCCC
>PVIJ01023676.1:0-13786 GCA_004024925.1 Scalopus aquaticus | reverse complement strand
CAAAGCGAAGGAAGTGAAAGACAATATAAACAGATGGGATTATATCAAAATAAAAAGCTTCTGTACAGCAAAAGAGACATTAACCAAAACTAACAGACACCCTACCAACTGGGAAAAGATCTTTGCACACAATACATCTGATAAAGGACTGATAACAAAAATTTACAAGGAACTCACACAACTCAACAACAAAAAAAAAAAACAAGAAAGGAGACATTTTAAAGAGACAATAGTTTTAAATTTCTTAATAAGCAAATTGAAAGAAGCATGTAGACTTTTTAATGTAAAATCAAACATTAAAGATGTAATTTTCAGAATACTATATATTTTTAGAGATGGAAATGGCAATACAACTGATTGAATTATGTGTATATGTTACAAGAATTGTCTTTGTGACTTTAATATTCAGAGAATCAATCTAAATTTCAATATGCAGCAACATTTTTGTTTCTTAGAATTTTTTTAGAAAGTAATGTTTAAATAACTACTTTATATGTAATAAAGACCACCTGTTGATTAATTTTTTCATAAGTCTATCAGTTACATTTTCTATTGCCCACTTTGCTCACATAGATTCAACCACTGGAATATTAAATTTTATGATCATCCTAGTAAGAATTGATGTAAAAAGATTAGCATAGTATCTATCTCAGTCATATCAAAATTCAGACTAGATATAGTTTTTGATACAGAGGATCACACCAACAATTTCTTAGCATCAACAATAACTTGATAAATAACTCACTAGGGAATTTTATGCTATATATTTATCTTTTATAGAGAAAGCACAAGGCAGTACATTAAGTGTATAATCCAGGGGCATTAAGGACAATCACAATATTGTGCAGCCCTCATCACTATTCATTTCCAGAAAATGATTCTCACCCCAAACAGAAAGTCAGTGCCCATTAAACAGTAATGCTCCACCCCTCCAGCTCTTCATAACATCTGTTCTACTTTCTGTCTGTATGAATTAGTTAATTATATACGTCATTTGGGTGAATGGACTTACATTATATCTGTAAGACAATTACATTTTTAAATGTCCAAATATTATCATACCATTATACTAGCTATTAAGTACTTAATATTACCCCTGACTCTAAACTCAATACTCTGATCTTCAAAAAATGAGACCTGATATATCTCTGATAATAACAGGATATCGTCTATTGATGAAATAAATTTTGGAGACTAAGAAATTTTTTCATCTAAGAAAATGTATACATTCTGTACTAAAAACTTTATTAAAATTAGTCTTCTCAACTAGGGAATAAATAACAAGGATTTAAAACTAGATTAATGCTTGATGTCCTTTCAAGTAACACTAGTTAAATCCAACTCTGGCTGCTTCATTTGGAAACCAAACCATGAATTTCTACAACTACAAATTGAAAACAACAGGACCTTGGGAGTTTCCATTTTGCCCAATGAGATAAACAGAAGAATGGGCAGATTTCCAAGAGATAACAGCTGTGAAATCACCTACTTGAAATGTCTACACCATGAGAAATATGCTTGGCTTCTCCCTTTTAAGATGCAGACAAAAACATAATTGGTCAAAGAACTGCAACTTTAAACTGTCATAAAGAAATTAAATTATTATCTTTTAAAAAGGTCTGAAGTTGAGGCCAAAAATAACAACTGTTACAAAAAACCAAAACATGAATCAACATCAAAGTCTGTACTCACAGAAGAAATGTTAATGGAACAATTTGTGCAGCTAATTTGATAATGGCCAAAAAAGTAATGTAGGCAATACTGTCCTAAGAACATTGTGTGTGAGTGTGCACACGCACATGTACGTGTGTGTGCATATGTGTGTGTGTGTGTGTGTGTGTCCATCGTTCAAATTGTTCTGGCCACGGAAGCCTAAAGACATGACAGCTGCTGTTTCTAATGTACCTTCCCTTTTTTGCAGCCCCAATTGGAATTTCCAACCACCTAGCAGGCAGCTTTAGTTGGATGCCTTCCAAACACTTTGAATTCAACAAATCTACAATTAACCTCATTCTCTACCCACCCCAATTGTCTTTTCTTCCTATAGTTCTACTTCAGTAAACTGCATTACCATCCACACATAGCTCACAGAGTCATCAGCCGCTTTTCCCTCTCTATTCAGCCCTTGAAAGCAATCAGACACCAAATTCTGTTGCAAGAAGTCTGCCCCTCTTTCCAGCCTACCACCACAGTTCAAGTATTCATTATCTCTAACCCAGATCTTTGGAACAATTCTCCCAACTCATCTCCCTCATTGGGTTCTTTTCTCAAATCCATCTTCCATAGTGGTGTAAGGGTTACAATCTTAAAAACAAATCAGATCATTTTGTTATGCTTAAACATGTGCACACACACACTCCAGTAAACAATGATTCTAGATTGAGATCCAAATTTTTTATCAAAGTTTGAAGAGTTTTCACAAGTCTAGTTTAACCTACCACCCTGCCTTATGTCTTGTTACTGGATCCACCACATTTTACATTTTAACCACATTTACTATTTTATTCTTGCCTCCTCCCCTACAATACATCTCTCTTTTTCATGTCTCTATGCCTCTGCAATGCTTTTCTCTGCCAATACCCTACTTCTCTCCATCCCTCTGCTCAACTAAGAGTCAAGTACAGGTTACTTCCTCAGTGATACTCATTACTCATTCCATAGCTTTCCTTACCTTTTGTTCCTTTCTTTTTGGGTCTTTATTTGCATACTGGGATTTTCCCATCAGCCCCCTCACATACTGTTATTTCTGATATTTTAAAAGCATTCTCTTGATGCTACTTGACCTTTCATTGACTGCTTCATTTCCTCCACTCACTAAACTCTAAAATTACTTGAAAAAGTTGCTTATTTGGCCTTCTTTTACTGTCTCTTGAAGGCATTTTAATCAAGTTTTCACACCTTCGTTCCTCCGAAACTTTTTATCAAGGTTGTCAATAACCTTCAGAATACCGAATCCAGTGAAAATTCTCAATCCTCATATTACCTTACTCATACATTAACACTTAACACAAATTGATCACTCCCTTTTCCTGTAAAATCTTTCATTGCTCAGTTATAGAAATCTATACAACCAGCTTTACAGGTTGTTCCTCTTCAGTTTCCCTGCACCCCTGATCAGTTTTTGGACTCTTAATTTTCATCACACTTGCTTCTTGGTAATCTCATTCAGTATAATGGTTTACTAATTAGTCTCTGATGTCCAAATGTTTATCTTTCGTCCAGAACTTTTCTAAACTCCAATGCCACCAATACATCATTTAGCATTCCTACATGGATATTCATTAGGTCTCTCCAACACAAGGTGTAAAACTGAGCTGATCATCCCATACCCCCAAAACAAAACAGGTTACTTCTCCCATAGACATGCCCATCTCATTGAAAATAAACTCAGTTTTTCTCTTATTAAGGATGAAATCAGTCAATGTTGAGTCCTCTATTTCTGTCTCACTTCAAACCTAATTCACTGGCTTTCTGAACTCCTTTATCAATAGGCACAGAAGAAAATCACTTCTTAAATCTTGAGTGTCACCATCTTGGTTCAAATAATCTACATCTTGCCTGGATTACTGGAAAAGTACCCTCCAGTGGGGTTCCCTTCTACTCTTCTCCTCCTGTAGCTTTTCTCAGTACAGTACCCTCTTACTCCTGTTAACCTAAGTCAGTCATGATACTCCTCTACTTAATGCCCTGCCATGATTTCCCATTTTACATCTGACCAGCTCTCTGATCATCTCCCCCTTACTTTCTGGGCTCCAGCCACAGTGGCCCTCATGCTGATGCTCAAATATGCTGGCCTAGTCCTACCTCAAGGCATTATATTTAGTGGTTAGCTCTTCACAAACACAAAACAAAATAATAACATGTCTCTAGTTACTTTCATTCCCAGTCCTCTGATATGTGTGTGTGTGTGTGTGTGTGTATTTTTTTCTAAGCAACATGTCCCTGCTATTTGCTAAATAAAAACTATTTCTAGTGAAAAGTGAATTTACACATAAGGTCCTTGTACCTCATGTCATTTTATAGACTTGTTAACTCTTTTGGAATCATCAATGCCTTATCATTTTTTAAATTACTGTGGTTCATTTCTTAATTATCATTTTATCATTTTTTAAAAATTTGTCACTACTGGATATATACACACTCCTCATTGGCAACACAGACACAGAAGCAGAAGTTCCCAGATGACAACAGCCATGGTTATGACCAAGTCTCTCATCCAAGGCCTGTGAGGGAAAGAATATGGGCTGGGGACTAGTCAGATAGTGGGCAGCATGGCCTCAGGCAAATTCTATAACCTCTGTGTGCTTTTGTTTCCAATCTGTAAAGAGAAAGGGCTTGAATCTGTGGCTCTCCGAGGCCCTTTATAACCCTGACAATCTGTGAATGTGGGCAGGGCACCACTCAGATCATATATACCTACTAGATTGTATTGAGGTTTCTCCATATTTTTACCTCCTCTTTGCCAGTTTCCTCATTAAACTTTTCCACCATGTACGAATACCAGAGGTAGAGGACTTAAAGCAGGTACCACCCTTGTTGAATGCCAAATATCTCCCCAACCTAGCCACTGCCTGCATGGATGGGCTTTTGCTAGAAATTGGCCAGCTTTAGTCCCCTTGCACAAATAAACTTAAAAGTACTCCCTTGAAGAGTGAGAAGCTGCCAGTGGTACTGGCAGTGAGTTTTATAATTATTTTTTGATGCTTTCCATGTGACTCTTGGTCTGAGAGTGGTGTGTTTGGGTGGGTTATACTGATGGGACTCCCATGGACATGGTTTACACCTGCTGGCCATGCAGGGGACTGTGGTAGGAGAGCTCCTTGTTCTCGTGGTCCTTTGACAGCCCTGGTGCATCATGATTGATGTCCCTGCAGCTGTAACTCCTGCCTGTCTTTGTGCTGCTGAGGAGGGCCTTGGACTACTCAGCTTAGATGTGCTGAACTGGGTCTTGGGAAGCATCTTTCCTAATACGAGGTTGCAGGTAGTCATGAGAGAAAACCACAAAGCACATTGCTGTGGGCCAGACTCTGGTGTGGCCCAGTCTTTAATCCGCACAGCAGCCCTCCTGGAGGAGATGCTATTTGCCCGTTAGAAATGATGAAATTGACCTAGACAGTAATTAGCAACCAATAAAGGGTTGAATTAAATTGGAATCCAGACAGTCCTGACTCTACAGGACCCTGCTCTCTGCGCTGCTCTCTGCTGTCTCTTAGATCTAGCTGACGGAGCCTTCGATCCCCTATGGTTAATTGGATTTGGTAGGTTGATCAGAAACCCAGATCTTAATTCTGAATCATTGTTTTATGGGAAAAAATGAATTCTTATTTTCAAGCAAACATAAACTATGGTTCTATTAACCTTTGTAGGTTGGGAGCAGAGTTTGGTTTCCTTGTTGATTCAAGTGTCATTTTTTGATCATCATTCAGGTATCTCTTCTAGTTAAGAGGGGAAGACAATTGCGGCAAGATAAGAACTGGCATACTCAATATTGTTAGCCATATCATGTTTTCTCATCTTTCTCTTGTAAAAAAAAAAAAAATCATACATAACCTCTACCACCA
This sequence comes from Scalopus aquaticus, assembly GCA_004024925.1. Lineage (NCBI taxonomy): Eukaryota > Metazoa > Chordata > Mammalia > Eulipotyphla > Talpidae > Scalopus > Scalopus aquaticus. Next base: position 8,225 of record PVIJ01023676.1, on the reverse strand, counting down.
AAATCACACAAGAAATTAGATGAAGAGGCCGATTCTAATGTTTCTATTTAAGTGCATCGATCTTGAGGTTTGCATCAAAATGATAGTGCTTCACAGTACACAGCTATTTAATTGAGACAGGGCACACCTGCTTACTTTTAAAAAGAGAAGTAATAGAAGTTTAAGGAGGGGGGAAAGTGACGTGGACACCCAATAACTCTTCTCCAGTGATATCCTGATGAGTTAAGCATAAATGAATCAGAAACAGATGGATTTTTTTCCCCCTTGAAATACACATGGGTTTAAAAACCAAGGGAAAATATGCTTGGAAAAAAATGTTCTTTGTTAAGGCCCAAATGTTTGAATTATAATTTAAGATTTTCATAGGTTCCAGCAAGTAGTTGTGTGCACTCATCTCTAATTTAGATGGGGTGTGTGCCTAAGTCCAGCATTTAAACTATTCTGTGGAGCTGCTGTCAGGGAGGCGCAACAGTCCTGTAAAATGACATAAGGCACAAGGGCCTTATGTGCAAACTCATTTCACATGGGTTCTTGGGTATTGAGTAACATGAATTTCATGTAATTTGACTCTTGAAAATTTCATAAGGTTTACCTCAATCTTTGTATGGGGAAGTGGAAACAGTTTCAAAGGGAGACCCTCCAGGTGTTGTGCTGGGCATCTTCATTCTCCATCCTTCTGCCAAGGGTAGAGTATCATCTCCACGACCTTGTGCCAAAATGATCCTCCTTCAGTTTCTTTGGTCATTGTTTCAGGTTCATTTGAAGCCAATATCCCCCATAATTTGTTCCACTAGCTGCAGGTGTTCCTATGAACTTTGACTTAACTTTGGCATTACAGTAAACTGGAAAGCTATAAAAAGGTGTCCGTTGGATATCAGGAAGTACCCCGGAGCAAACAAAAACTAAGCAGTGGAAGAGATGCCCAATCATCTTCCTCTGATAAGGAACTACATTATCGACCGGCTTACCTCGTTGTGGGATCTTTGAGAAACTAGTGGGGATGACGATATTTTGAGAGGACTTTTTTTTTTTTAATGAAGCTAATATTTCAAACAGACCCACAACCTCCCCTGATAATTCTGGCTGGATGTCCTCCCATCATCTTAAGCTAGACATGGAGGAGAACTATATCCTGACAAATCATTTAAAGAGTTTCTCTGCCTGATGCCTCTGCTCTGTTAGGTAGGAAAGTATCCTTCCTGTGCTTATGTTCTCTCCACACTGAATACCTATAATATCTTTTGACAAATATCTTGCCAGTTCCCACTTTTACTCTTTATTTTCAGAGCCTGGCATCTTCTGTGTGTGCTTAGTCAATCTTGTTTCACAAGCACTGCCTTACTTTCCTTTAATCTCCAAACCATTTTTATTTTCTTTCTTACTTGGTCCCTCCCCATTTCACTGGTGAACTACTTCTTTTAACATAGCCTGAAATTACTGAACCTAGTATAATATCTAATTCAACTAGTTGCCTCTTGGGTCACTCTCATGACTTTTCTCTTACTCGTGCAGGACGCTTTATGCCATCTCCAGTGTCTAAAACACCACCACATCAATGTCTTCTCATTTCAGAAATCTTCAAGAGTCTTTTTCAAAATAACGTATACTTGACTTGTAATCATGAAGTAGAGCTACTGAAGTATAAAAATCTGCCTCAAAGGAAATTTTACTTCATTCAATGAAAGGATGATTATAATTTTCATAATGAATCTTACTGGATTTTCTGTTGTTTTTTTTTTTCCAACTGGCATTTGATGTTCTGTATCATTCATTCATTTATTTAACTAGACCACATGTATTGAACATGTGCCATATTCCCACGCTATATTAAGCCCTGGGGATAAATATATGAATAATATGTTTCCTTGCCCTTTAAAAATACATATTGGAAGAAGACAGACAGTTATAAACTTTATTTTGGTAGGATCTAGCTACAATGATGAATGTTTTTAACAGAGTTGTGTAGAGACATGGAGGAAAGAATGATAAAAATCAGTTATCTTACGATAGATTCTATTTTCTTAAATAGGAAGCTATGAGTGGGGACAGGAAAGAAATATAGCGTGACTATGGAACAACTAAGAGTCCATTTGAGGACAGCAGTCATGAATTTAAAGTTATCACATTTAGCTGTAAATATGGGACTAATTCAGGTTAAGGCTTGGCCAAGTGATCATTAAAGAGAGAGGAAGAAATAAGTTGAGGGAGCGGTTATAATGAGTGACCAAGACACTGAAACTGGCCAAGGCGAGAAGTCATATGAGTGAAGTACAGTGAAAAGGAGCTAGGAATAAAGACTTGCAGTTCCCCATAAAGCTAAAGAACTATGGAGTTGAGTATTCTAGGGAAGTGAATTAGAAAGACACCAGTGAAGTTTAGAGGATAAAATGCTCAAAACATTTATTAAAACTTGATGCCTTTTGACTTATCTACACACAATAAACCTGTTCTAGACACCACACACAACTCTTTATTAGTTTTAATGGTGATAGAAATAATGTCTTGTCCTTGGTCCCAAATAGCAGGTAAAATTTACTATTCATGACCCAGATTGCCAATTCCAAAGCTTCTTAATACAGTGAAAACCATTTTGATATCCTAAAGACATACGAATAGATGACAAAAGGATATTAAAGCAGAAATGACTTAAAGCAAATAGCCTAACAAAAATTAAAATTAAGCAAATGCCCTTGAGGTCACTTGCTTTACATGAAGATTCAATGACTGGTCTCAGGATATGCAGAATCCATATAGGGGTGTGGTAGGCTGATAATGGCTCCCCACATAGGTGATGCCCAGTGTCTGGGAAAAGGGTCTCTGAAGATGTAAGTTATAGACTTTGAGACAATTATCCTGGTGCCTTATCCTAAATTTATCCAAGTGAGTCCTAGTCACAAACACAAGTGAGAAACAGCAAGAGGCTTGACACTCACAGAAAAGGTGACAGGAAAACAAAAGCAGAAGTTGAAGTGATGGAGCCACAAGCCAAGGAACACGAAGGAATGCGGTCAGCGGAAGCTAAAGCAAGCAAGGAAGACATTCTCCTCAGAGCCTCTGGAGAGAGCATGCCCTGTCAACACCTTTTTTAATGTCTGCTTTTTAGAAATGTGAGAGAATAAATTTCCCTTGTGTAAGCCACCTACTTTGTGGTAATTTATTACAGCAGCCATAAGAAACACAACATAAGGGATTGCCCACTTTGCACGGTGCTAGGTTGGACATTTTGGAAGGTCCCCTTAGTTGTTTCCTTGAAAAGTTTACTATCTACTTTAATCTGAAAGAAGCAATTAATTTCATAAAGAAGTCGATTGAAGACATGTGTCTTAAAATATGGAGGACAGATGATATATCAGGTCACAAGACAAGAGGAGTAATTCAAATTATGGACTCTGGAATAAATTTCAAAGAACTTGCGCTTTAGTTGTATTTGTTTAAAAGATACAACATGGAGAATAATCTGTTGTAATAACCTGATTACTTAGATGACTGGATTCAAACTGAAAACATTTTCTGAGAGAGCCACCCAATGCTGACAAAACTTACAAAATGAATGAAATAAATTGAGTGGAAGGGCTTCCTGCCATCTTTCCAAAGGCCAGCTTTAGAAACTAAACAAGAAATTAATGACTCTATAGGAGGATACTATGACATTTCAGTGATAGAACTTGTCTTGAACCAAACTGAGTTTAGCACCAAGACCTGATTTTAAAAAAAGAACCCGGTCACAAAAAGCATAAGAAGTATAAACTGTAACTGGCAAGTCATTCCATGTCGAATCCAATCATTCCCCACTTTCCCCTCAAAAACAGCCTCAAAGAGATACAAGCTCGACATTCAGCTTTATCGGCTCCACACTTGGGGTAAATGATGGAGACAGGGCAGACTGCCCAGGGAGGTGCCAGCTCTGCTCTGGGCAGATGCAGCTTTGGTCTCATGAACCATGGAAGATAAAAACATTACCAGTACAGCTGCAGCTGCAAGGAAGGAGAACTGCTGGAGTTCACGGTTGGCTGAGAGGCTCCCGAATCCCCCCTGAATAAGTCTCTGTCTGCACATCCATCTTCTGCTTGGGAGAAGACCTAGCACAGAACCCAGCAGCAAATGGCATGTTGCCCACCAGGGCACCTACAAGCCCTTCTCAGGTGGATGAGAATTAAATGTGACTCGGATCCCCCCTCTGTCACGGGAGCCCCAGGAAACCACCTTCCCCCAGCTTCTCCAGTGCCATCTTGCTATAAATAAAACCCTCTTTCACAATACTGTGTTTCATAATAAGCAAGAAAACATGATCATCCACCAACTTGTTGCAACTCTGTGAAGTTTTGCCAAGCTGATGATCCTTTGGATTTGGGAGGTCCCTTGACCAGCTCTGACCCCGGCTGGGCCATCAGCCCTGCACCTCTTTCCTAATCCTAAGGCACCAAGAGGATCGCCAATGTGACCTCAGCGACCTGCTTTTTGGGGCTATGTCCACAACTGTCACAGCCTTCTGATGGCAATCAGAAAGTTGAAACACTTTTCAGCTGCATCAGACACACAGAAAGCAGGACAGCACGGACCTGAAGCTGCACCTCTGCAACAAGGAAAAACAAAAAGAGCTGAAAGAGCAGGAGGTGGAAAATGTTTATACATGCTGAAAAACACACAATTTACCAATTAACTTGCTTGAAATTTTAGAATTTAAAACATACATTTTTTGGTTTAGAGGTTCTAGTTGGTCTCCAACTGCTTCTCCTCCCCCACACATAATTTTCCTAAGGGATAGCTAGGTTAGAGAATTAAATGGATCCTTAAATTAAATAAAAAAAAGAAAATGTGAGTCTAAAAAGCTCCTCAAAGCAATTGAAATAGAATACAGCAGACTACCTAACCCACCAGATCTGAATTCCTTCTTTCTTTGCTTCTGCTAAGGAAAGGTATTGAGAGAGACTCACAACCTGCACACAATGAAATGCCTAAGCTCATATTTCTGCCATAGGGAAGAATGGCGAACCTGAAGGATGGCCAGGTAAGATTTGGCCCAGATAAAGGTACAGTATCATGATTTCACAGATCAGTTACAATTACTTTGTGGTATTATGAACTAGACATGCAATCGGTGTGTTTTTTTCCTTTAAACAAACAGACACTATTTGATTAACAGCCTCATGGGATAGAAAACTAGTTTTTGTTTGTAGTTCGTCAAAAGAATAGGGCTTATCAGGTGATCTGGGAGCTGAAAATAGCCCATTGGTAAAAAGACTTCATTTTATGGAGGACAATGCTGCCTGCAGCCCAAGCAGAGCCCACCTGGGCTTACATTCAGCTGACAAGACCCTAATCTGCACCATCACGAACACAGCTACACAAGAAGAGTCTGGGAAGACTGGTTGTTACAGGAATGAATTGCTTTGCATACTTAGGCGTATATAGTGCATTTCTAACCCATAAACCCACTCTACCATACCTCACCTTAAAATCTTGAAATTGATGGAGACAAAAACTGCTCCAAAAATAAAATTCATATAACCCTGTTCAGTGGTTCCCACTCTTTGGGCCTTGGCCTCTCCAAGTGCCCCCAGGTTACTGGAACTGCCTCAGAAACCCATATTCCTCTAGACATCAACTACACACTTGCACATACATGTGTGACTTTCCAAGCATACTATGACAGGGGTCAGGTTGCATAGCCTCCTGAACTCCCAGCTGTTCTCTCAGTCCCCCTGGCTAGGAGGTAAGGCCATGTGACTGCGTTCTTGTGGTAGGACAACAGGGATTGGGACACTGCTGGAGATTTGAGTCTGGTCAGGAACGCAAAAAATGGATGTGGGCAGAAGTGATGCATTCCAGTCCCAAGACTACCCCCAAGGAAACCTCCCATGCAATTCTCAGCATTCTCTCCTCTCTCTGTCATCCAGACACAGGCACCAGGGCGACCTTGGAAGCCACATGTTAAAGACTGCAGAGCCTCCAACAACTCAGTCTCTGCATGACCACCTATAGCCAATTCCTCATCCCCACTTCAACCCTGCTGTTTGGACTTTATGTGAACATAAACTCATTTCAAATCGTCGTCATTTCAGGATGTTCCCGTATTCTGTCTACTAACACAGGCATACGGGTGCTGTTGTGTTTAACAATGTATGTATTTTATTTTACTTGATTTAATTTTGATAAGAACATTTAATATAAATGTATACAGTCATTTAAAAAGCAACAGCAAGTTCAGAGAAGCTTCTGTCAATAAATTTTTCTCACAAACACTTCATTAACTCTTTTTACAACAATTCCAGGCACTGAGCTAGATGTGACATACACAGAGGGAAATAAGTCAGTCCCTGGCATCAAGTTTACACTATGTTAGGGAAGTCAGACATTTAATAAAAATACAAATAAGTGTATCATTACAAATTACAAGGGTTTGAAGGAATCTGGGCATTTTGAGAGAAAATTACAGAAGAGAGCTGGGCCATAGAGACTGGGCTCATATAGACTGGGCCATAGAGACAGGTTATTCTGGAGAAGTGATATTTAAGCTGGAGATCAGGCAGATGAATATAAACTAAATTAAAAAGAAAGGAAAAGTGTCTCCATTAAAGGGAACAATTTACACAAAATCTTTGAAGTAGGTACAAACTTAATGTGATAATGTCATTTATACTAAGAATTACATATTTTGTCATTCTTACCATTAACATGGAGTTCCTGAAACCCTTGGAATTCCCCTAAGTGTGAGAAAGATCAATGTTTCTTTAGTTATATTTATAAAGAGATTTTTGGAATGCCCCTAGGTCCTCTTAGGAAGGTGGCTGATTGTCAAGAGAGCCAAACCTGTGATTGGAGAGTTGTAACCTTTAGTTCTATCCCCTTATTTCTAGGCAAGGGAGGGAGATGGTGCAATCTACTGCCAAGAGTCAATGATTTAATTAATCATGATTAAGTAATGAATCTTGCATAAAACCCCAAATGGGCAGAGCTCATAGAGCTTCTGGACGGGTGAACACATGGACATTTGGGGAACATGACACACTCAGAGAGCATGGAACCTCTATGCCCTTTCCCAATAACTTGCCCTATGCATCTCTTTCATCTGGGTATGGCATTCTTGAGTGACATCCTTTTGTAATAAATAGTGATTTAGTAAGTAAAATGTTCTCAGTTCTGTGAACCTCTCAGGAAAATTAATGAAACTCTAGAAGAGGATCGTTGGAAACTGTAGCCTATTGGTCAGAAGACAGGTGAATTTTCAAGTGGCATCTGAAGGGGTGAAGGGGTTGGAGGTTGAGGGGGTGTAAGAATTCAGCCTCGTGAGGCTGAACCCTTTACCTATGGGATCTGATACTCTCTCTAGAGCAGTTAGTATCAGAATTGAGCTAATCAGGGCCTCCCTGGTGGTGCAATGGGTTAAGTCACAGCACTATAGCACCATGAAGCTATCCAGACCCACTGCAGCATGAGTTCAATGCCCGACCAGGGAGCTTCCCACATGGCCCAGCAGACCTCTCCTGCCTCGCCTGCTGTTACCGTTAGCAATATACTTCAGTCAATCTGCCTGTTCTGCTCCCCACTCTGTCTCTGGTGAATCTTCTCAACCCCTACGCCTCTGGCCCAGTTCTTGTATGCATAAATAAATAAATCTTTAAAAAAAAGAAGTGAGCTAATTATACGACACTCAGCTTGTATCTAGAGAATTGCTTGATGGTGTGCGGATACCACATACACACATTGGAACTCACTTGAGAACCATAAATAGTGCCCTTGAAGAATTGGAAGGAGGCCACTGTGACTGCACAGTAGTGAGTTAGATGAAGATGAGGATTGTGGAGAAATAGGCAGGAGATGGATGACACCACACTTGAAGCCCACAATGAGGATTTTCTTTTTTTTTTTTTATAAATATATATTCTTATTGTTATTTATGTCTTTTACATTTTGTATTCCCCTTGGGTAGCCCACGACCAACTCACCCGTGATCCATCTTCATGGTCCCTTGTGTTCTTTTCTATTCCATTTTGTGCCCTTTTCCTTCCCTCCCTGCGCCTCCCTACCCCCCACCCCACTGATTGTCTCTCTCCCACCCAGCCTCCCTATAGTCCTGTTATAAGTGAAACCATTCGATATTTTTCTCTTTCTTTCTGGCTTATTTCACTGAGTATGATCCCCTCTAATTCCATCCATGTCGCTGCAAATTGCATGTGTTTATCTTCTTTCCATGCTGAATAGTATTCCATTGTGTATATGTACCA
>PVIJ01023675.1:0-13787 GCA_004024925.1 Scalopus aquaticus | reverse complement strand
CCTTATTTAGAGCTTTAATGTCCTTGGTTACTTTTTGTCTTCTTGATCTGTCCAGTAGAGAAAGTGGGGTGTTGAAGTCTCCTACTATGTATGTATTTTCTTTAATGTCTGTTTTCAGGGATGATAATAATTGTCTGATATATTTTGGCGCTCCTTCATTTGGGGAGTATATGTTGATGATTGTTATATCCTCCTGTTTAATTGTTAAAGGGGGCTTTTATTTTTACATGCCTCTATTGTCTGCATTTTTTACAGTGAACATTATAATTTTTGCAATGACAAAAACAATAGAGTATTTCTTCCCTTGAAGTATACAGTGGTATTTGTGTACTGTGATTGCAAGGAAGAAATGTGGACAAGAGCCAGAAATTGGGTTAGGATGGCAGGACTCCCTCCTGAGGTTATTTTGTTTTGTTTAACTTCTTTTTTTTTTCTTATTTTTATTCTGGTAAGAAACATATAAACTTCACTATCTTAACCATTTGTAAGTATAAAGTACAGTAATATTGTTAGCTGTCTGTATATTGCTATGCAACAAAGCTCTAGAAATTTTTCATCTTGTGTGACTGAAACTCTATACCCACTGAACAATTCCCTCCCCTCAGCTCCTGGAAACCACATTCTACTTTCTCTGTTTCACTACTTTAGGAACTTCATGTAAGTGGACTCATGCTGTGTTTGTCTTTGTGACTGACTTATTTCATTTAGCATGATGTCCTGAAGCTTCATCTGTGCTGTAACTCATGACAAGATTCCCCCATCCCTTTTTTTTTTGAAGGCTGAATAACACTCCATTGTATGTAGACCACATTTCATTTACCCATTCATCCTTCAACAAACATTTACATTGCTCCCACTGTGGCTACTATAATAATGTTGCAGTGACCATGATATACAAACATCTCTTTGACAGCCTGTTTTTAACTGTGGTGGATATATACTTCTATGGACTGAATGTTTGTGTACTCCAAGTTCATTGTTAAAACCCTAATCTGAATGTGGTATTATTTGAGGATGGGATCTCTAGGTGGTCATTAGGCTATGAGGGTGGTGCCCTCATGAATGGAATTAGTGCCCTTAGAAGAGGGCAAAATGCTCCTTAGGTCTCTGCTCTGAGCTGTATGAGGATGCATAGAGAAGTCAGTGGTCTACAACCCAGAAGAGGGCTCTTACAGGAACCCAACCAAGCTGGCACCCTGTTCCCAGGCACCCAGCCTCCAGAACTGTCAGAAATAAGTTTGTTTCTTATAAGCCTTTGCTGTAGCTGCTTAAACAAACTAAGACATATACCACGAAATGGGATTGCTGGATGATATGGTATTTCTATGTTTCACTTTTTGAGGAACTGCCATACTGTTTTCCATAGTGGCTGCACCATTTTACATTCCCACCAACAATGCACAAGGGTTCCAGTTTTCTACATCATCACCAGCACTGTTATTTTCTTCTTCCTTCTTTCTTTTTGTTTTTGCTGGTGACCATCCAAATGGGTGTGACATGGTATTTTGTTGTTTGGGTTTTGCATTTTGCTCAGTTAGTGATACTGAACATCTTTTCATGTGCTTATTGGCCATTTGTATATCTTCTTTGCAGACATGTCTATTCAAGTCCTTTGCTCATTTTTATTTTTTATTTTTATTATTTTTTAAAGATTTATTTATTTATGCATGCAAGCTGGGGTACAGGCCAGAGGCATGGGGCGGCGAGAGGTTTCACCAGAGACAGAGTGGGGAGCAGCACAGGCAGATTGACAGAAACACACTGCTGAGGGGAGCAGTGGGCGAGGCAGGAGAGGTCTGTCCCGCCATGTGGGAATCTCCCTGGCTGGTTGCCACTGCCGACAGTTCCACAGCGCAGGGCTTAACCACTGCACCACCAGGGAGGCCCCTTTGCTCATTTTTAAATTGTGTTACTATTTTTGCTGTTCCTTGTCTATTTTGGATATTGATTCCTTATCAGATACGGTTTGCAAATATTTTCTCCCATTCTGTAGGTTGCCTTTTCACTCTGTGGATTGTTTCCTTTGTTGCACAGAAGTCTCATCTTGATATAGTGCCACTTGTCTATTTGTGCATTTGCTGCCTATACTTTTAGGGTCATATCCAAGAAATCATTACCAAATCTAATATTAGGAAATTTTTCCCTTGTGTTTTATACTAGTAGTTTTATAGATTCAGGTCTTGCATGTAGGTCTTTAATATATTTTTTCAAAGATTTATTTATTTATGCATACAAAAGCTGGGGTGCAGGCGAGAGGTGTGGGGAGGGTGAGAGGATTCACCAGAGATAGAGTGGGGAGCAGAACAGGCAGACTGACTGAAATACACTGCTGAGGGGAGAGCTGGCAAAACAGGAGAGGTCTGCTGCACCATGTGGGAAATCTCCCTGGCTAGGGATTGAACTTTTGCTGCAGTGGCTGTGGATAGCTTCATAGACTCAAACTTAACGCCTTGTGCCACCGATGAGGCCCTTCAATCTATTTTGAGTTGCTTTTTGTATGTGGTAAATGGTAATGGTCTTAATTTTATTCTTTTGCATATAGATATACTGTTTTCCCAATATCATTTGTTGACAGTACTATCCTTTCCCCATTATGTAGCTGTAGCATCTTTAAACAAGATTATCTGATCAAACACACAAGGTTTTATTTTTGGGCTTTCTATTCTGTCCCCCTACTTTATATATGTCTAAGGTCAATACCATATTGTTTTCTTTAGTTTAGCTTTGTAATATGATTTGAAATCAGAAAGTTTGAGGTGTCTGGCTTTATTCTTCTTTCTACATCACACTTTAATGTGGCAGGTTCTCCCTCCTCCCACTCCTTCCTCCCTACATCAGTCCTTCCCTCCCTACGGAGGCTTAGAGTAGAAAATTTGGTATGGAGACCTCATCACAGGACCAGATAATGGAGGTGGGGGTAGAAATAATTAACACAGCCATTCAACCAATTGTGCAAATAAAAATAATCCTGAGGCACAGACTACTATAGGAAATATCTGTAGGTGCTGAACAGAGGTGGGGATATGGAGATTGAAGGCCATTATAGAGAATCATCTGTCCTTACAAATGAACTCATCACACCGGAAAAATGATTAATTTCATAATATGTAACAGTTCCACAAAGGAATGAACCCTCCCCCCAAGGAACACTACATCAGAACAATTTCTGCATTGGCAACAGACAGCTCTTTCCAAGGCTGTCCACCATGTCTTTGTTTTCCTTTTCACAAAATGTTTCCCTTTGGGCAGCAGCAGCTCTCTGCCTACCTCTGTCTATGCAGGTGCCCCCTTTTCACCTTTTTCTAATAATCTTGTCCTCTTAAAATGTAACCTTCACCTGCCTGTGTCTGTGCAAATGTATTGGTCTCCAATGTAAGCTTGCCAGGTGCCACTGAAAGGGGAACTGCTGAAACTTTTCTCAGAGGTAGCCCAAGGACCCTACTCACTGAACCCCACACCTCATCCTTTTGTCCTTCCTTTTTTCCTTCTTCTTGTCCTTCCTCCTTCCCTCCCTAGCAAAAGGGGACCCTTTATTGAAGGGACAGCTATGCAGAATTCTTAGACCTTCAGAAACCAGATCACCAATCCTCTGTGAATGGGGACAATGATTATTGTTCCCCTTATTTCCATTTCCAAGCCTCTCACCTTTGCCTACAGCAGAAAGAATTCTCATCTTTGTAGCAAAGCTTTGGGTGGAATTGATGTTCCTGGCAGGCCTCTCCACTCCAGCAGCTCAGGGCTAAAGGAAGGTGCCTCCTCAAGACCCTGTCAGCTCTGTGTCCCTGGCAGTGCTGCCCACCACAGAACTGCTCAACCCTGGGCACTTTTTACTCTCTTCCCTGCATTGCAGAGGTTCCAGCTCTTCCTCTCCAGGAGCCTGGGCAGCTTGACCGGGAGCCCCAGGAGCCGCCTTGTTGGAGCTGGACCCGTGGGTGGAGACCCTTGGGTCCTGGCTCCACCCCTCACATTGCTGTGTGCCCTTGGGCAAGTGACTTAATTTTCTGGAGCCGTTCTTTGCTTCACCCAGCTGCAGTGAAAATTAAGCAAGTTGTATGTGTAGGGTGCTCAGCACAGTGTTGGCACCAAATAATTGTCACATGAGTAGAGCTATTATTTTTATGATGAAACAATACCTCTGGAGCCTCTAGGGATGGATACTGCTGTAGCTGCTAAGGAAATGGGGATGCATGAGGAGAGCCCCTCCTGGCCTCCCTGAGCTCAGTGTTGCCAGAGTGACCAGCTCTTCTGGTTTGCCTTTCAGAACACGAACTAGCAGAGCCCATGGCCAACTGCCCCAGTTGGTCATCCTACTGTCTAGTGGAAACACAAAAATTAAACAGGCCGTCCCAGGTGGGGTAAAGAAATTCAGGAGTGTGTGCGTGCTTGTAAACCCACAAATCATATAACAGTGGCTGCCTCTGAGGAGAGTCCTGGGGGAGGGGTGCTGGAAAGAAAGGATAGAAATCCTATAGAGTTTTTGAACTGTGAGAATGTAATAGCTACATCAAAAGATTAAATAATCTAAACAACTGCCTGTGTTCACCCCTACGCCCAGCTCATTCCAGCAAGGGTCTGGAGACAGGACCCCCTGACGAGGACTGTCCCAGCCCCAGGGGCACCAAGCTGGCCCAGGAAGGGGAAGAGGCCACAGCCACACTGTCTGCCGCCTGGGCCTCCCCCAGGCCTGCTGCAGACAGAACTAAACAGGCCGGCTTATCAGCTGTCGCCACTTTGTCCCACCCAGCTGAGCTGGGCTCGCTGCTGGGAAAGTGGCCCCCAGCCCTTTGCCAGGGGCAGCACTGTCCCGGGGTGGGGAGCCAAGGGTTGTTTTCCCAGGGGTCCATCTGGGATGGGGGTGTCTGGTGAATATGTGGAGCTGGGCCTTGGACCCAGAAGCCGTGCAGACTCGACATAGGGTTTTAAAAAATTAACTTTTTGGTGTTATTTTAAAATTATACATGTGATCCAAAAATGCATTCTCCTTATCTCATCTCAGCAATAGGGTCAGACAGAACTAAACAGTGTAGCTTGAGGATGGGCCAGGCACTCTGTGTGTCTGTGTGCCAAAGGAGGAAGGGGTAGGAGCTTCCTACGCTCTCCTTCTTCCCTGTATCCCAGTGGGCCCAGCCAGGGCAATGGGCAGTTGCCCCAGTTGCTGCCTCTGTCACACAAGCCCTCAGCATCCACTGAATCTGGTCCCCACATTCAGCATACCTGGTCTCCCCTGGTTGCCCCCAGGCTTGTTGCCAAGGAGACCACACTGAAGTCAGGCTGGTCCAAATACACCCATGGGAGGGTGGCACATGGAGGAAGAGTGGGGGAAGAAGGAGGAGCCATCAAAGTCCCCTATAGTTTTGGGGTAATTTGAACAGAGATTGATAAAGGCTGGAGGTAGAAGCTGGGGTATGGATGGGAAGACAGAGTCAGGGCAGAAGGGAGAGCCCCCAACACAAGGCTGGTCCAACACCAGGCTCACCACCTCTCCCAAACCTGCCCCAGCTCTTTGGGGGGGGGCAGAACACCCTCTATTGGACCTAAGTTAGAATCTGAGTGTCCTCTGGCCCCTCACTGCTCAGGGAAGGTCTGTCACCATGTCCTGTGACTCCTGCCTCTTTCGTATCTCCCCAGCTCAGACCTGCGTTCCTTCCGGTGAGATGCTCAGGCTTCTTTTCCTCCTGCCAGGACCGGACCTAGCACCTAGCCCTGCCCACTGCCCCCTCAATACATACCCCTTCCCCCACCCAGACCAGCATTTCCCAAGTTCCAGCTCCCAAATGCAAATTGGACCCTTTTGCACAGCTATTTATTTTTTAAAGGTTTTAAATAAATATTATTTTCATTCATTTATACATTCATTTTATTGAGGTAATGTTGGTTTACACTGTTGTTTATGTTTTGGGAGTATAGGATCCCCCCTACAGGTGTTATGACCATAATGTACCCACCCCCAAACCACCCACAGTCTAGCACCATACTCCATTGTCACACAGCTGTTTAAAACCCTTCAGTATCTCCGCACTGGCACTACTTGGAGGGGCTAAGTTCTTTAGTCAGGCCTTTGAGGTACCCTGCCCATACCATTCCACTGCTAATGATAGGTCAGCCTTAGCCTCTCCTGCCCCCTGTTCCAGATCCTCTGGAAGATTCACTGAGCCCCCCCCTTAAAAAAAAGATTTATTTATTTATGCATAGAAGAACTGGGCTTTGGGCCAGAGGTGCAGGGGGTGAGAGGACAAACTAGAGACAGAGTGGGGAGCAGAACAAGCGAATCTACCGAAACACACTGCTGAGGGGAGCAGCGGGTGAGGCAGGAGAGGCCTGCTGCTCCATGTGGGAAGCTCCCTGGCCGGGGATCAAACTCTTGCTGCAGTGACTGGAGATAGCTTGATAGCGCTGACATCTGTGCCACCAGGGAGGCCCTCACTAACCTCTTTAACCTGTGGGAGGGGTTCTTTTAGACGCCCCCCACCCCAGGACTTTGCCTCTGATCTTCCCTCTCCTGAACTCTCTCCTGCTCCACCAACCCCCTAGACAGGTCACGCTCTCCCATGGCTTGGGTTGACACACATAACACACATTGCCAGGCCGCACAGAAGGGCTCTGGTTTATGAGTCCCTGTCCATCTCCTCTATGGGACTGGATGGAAATTGGGGACAGGGCCAGCGCGGTCATCTTGCATTCCCAGTACCCAGCCCGTGCCTGGGCAATGGCCAGGAGCTTAATAACCTTTAAATGGGTGAATAAGAGTGCAGGATGGACAGAGCTGGGTGCTAAGGACGAGGAAATTGGGGTGTAGGGATTTCCTCTTTAGCAATCTCCCTGTGTGGTCTGGATCTGGGGGCACCCCATTCTGATGAAGAAGACAGGGACAGAGTCCTAGGGTTGCTTTGGTAGGCCCAACCCAGCAGGACCTTACTTAGCAGGGAGGGCACCCCTGACCTACATGGCCTGTTCCTCAGTGTTTTCTTTCTGAAGATGATCCTAGTGCTCCCCTGGGGTCCTTCCCTGGCTTGTACCATCCAGGTATTGGGTAACACATTGTTGGCCACATCAGAAAGTCCCCTCCTGGGGTGCCCCCACACCCCTCCAACCTCTTGTCTCAATCTGAGCTCCCCCCACTCCCTGGCCACAGCACAGGCTCTGACCACCAACAAACTGGAAACCAAGGCGGTTTCCTGTGCGTCCCGATTGTCCTCAGCCTTTGTTTGTCCTGTAACTTCTGCCTAAAGTTTCTCCCCATCTAAAGCCTTGCCCTCCCTCCAAGTCCACCCAGGTGCAGGCTTCTTGGGGTCACTTCCCAGATTCCCTTGCTGACCCTATTTCGTAGCTCCTCTGCCTGGTATTGGAGTGATATTTTCTGATCTTATGTCCTGTCATCCAGGGAGGGACCTTCTCCAGCCCCAACCCCCCAGCACTTGACCTTTCTCTGCTTTTTCTGTGACTGGGAATAGCAGCCTGAGCTGCCCAAATGGCTGCCCCGTCATGGTTGCAGAGACCTACCTTTCCTGCCCAGGTGAGGTAGTGCAGGCTCAGAGTCAGCCATTTCTGAGTTTGAATTCAGTATGCCCCTTCCTGACGATGAGGTTTAGACAACCAAGTGACTCTCTGAGCCTTGGTTTCCTTTCCTATAAAATGGGGATATTGTTTGAATCACTCCAGGAATACCTTAGACCTGGCACTTCCTCAGGACAAGCCCCTCTCATGGACAAAGTGGCCCAAAGAACTGAGAGGATGTGCTGGTACACAGCCTATGCTCCCTTTTCCTCCCAACCACACTCCAGCCCCAGGGCTCCAGAATTTCCTCCCAGATGGCCTTGTGCCCCTGTCCTGAGGATAGACATGGATGCCAATATCTATAGGCTTGAGGGTGGCCAAAGGACATCTGTTTGCATGAGGTATGGAGCTGAGGGTAGAAAAAGAAGGGGGAAGTCTGGGGTGGAGACCATTCATTCCAGAGAGGAACTCAGAGGTATTCAAGACATCTAAATGTGCACACAGCCTTCCCAGTCTTTCTGAAGATACATTTGCTACTCTGTCAAGGAGGGAAGATGGAATATTTAGCCATTTTTTTTATTTTATTTGTAACTTTTAAATAATTAGAGATATGGTAAGTAGGCCCAGGACCCTACAAATGTTAAAGGGGCCTGGATTTTTTTTTTAAGATTTATTTTAATAATGCATACAAGAACTAGAGTGTAGGCCAGAGATGTGTGGGGTGAAAGGACTCACCAGAGACAGAGTGGGGAGAAGAACAGGCAGATCTACTGAAATACACTGCTGAGGGGAGCAGTGGGCGAGGCAGGAGGGGTCTGCTGCACCATGTGGATCAGCTCCCAGGCTGGGGCTTGAACTCAGGCTGCAGTGGCTGGCAATAGCTTGATAGCGCTGAGACTTTAACCCCTGTGCCACCAGGGAGACCTGAGGTCTGAACATCTTGAAGGGAATTATAAGGGCTAAATAAAATGGTTGCCAGAATATTGCAGGCATAGGTAATGCTTGTTCCTATCACTGAGGCTGTAAACAGGAGCTGGAATGAGAATGTTACTGCCCTGGGAGGAGGGGGGAAGTTGGAGCGGAATACCCCTGCCATTCTAAGCACACTGACTGAACTCCCTAGCATGATGCGGGGTGCATACCAGCACAGACTGTCCTGTCTCTTGCTTTCTCTGGGCTCTCAGTCCCCCAGGTCATCAGGGAGGATGTCACATTTGCACTGGCCGGGCAGCATCTTACCATGTGGTAGTCAGACTTATGTAAAGAAAGAATACTTTCTTGTCCTGGAATAAAATTCAAAACTAGTACTTCTTTAATTTTACAACTTTAGAAACATTGCCATTTTACTATAAAACAATATATAGTCAGGTCATTGTAAAATGATAGTATATAAAAATACCCACCCACTCACCCACCATAAGAAGCTACTGGCAATTCCTTTGCTAGGACAAAGCCACCACAAACATTTTACTGGATATCCCTTATAGCCAATGAATTGAATCTATATTTCTCCTCTGATAAAAGTTCTCTGCACTGGGGTAGAGAAGTTTAATTCTAACAAAATGTCCCTCTTGGCCTGTCCTCACCCTGCCCACCCAGAATCTCCCCTCCTAGGCCCGCTTAGCCCTCCCCACCCAGCCGCCCCTTTGCCTAACTCAGCTCAGCCCCCATCCTTTGTTCACTAGGAGTCAAAGCAGCAGCCTGTCAGACTGAGTACTTCTCTGCTCTGACCCTTTGTTTTTTTTGAGGGAGCAATTTGATGGCACTGCTGGGATAGCCCTCAAACCTCTGACTCCTAGTACAGTGCTCTTTGCGGTTGATAAGTAGCCCAGCTTGACCTCTGTCTGTCTGGTTCCTCCCTATCCATCACCCCCTGTCTCCTCTGCTACACTGGAGGCTCTCCTTCCTGCAGCTTAGTGATAAAAGCTGACACTGAGCACTTAAACCGTGTGTCAGGCATAATTCTCACAACCACAGGATAACCCTGTTATACCCATTTTACAGTTAAGGAACCTGAGGTTTTGAAGCATGAAGTTAACTCCCCAAGGTAACCAGTAGTTGGCAGGGGTGGACCAAGTCCAGGCCACTGATTTCAGAGCCCCTTTCCTTGACCCCTTCTGGGTAATGCCTCTTCCTGAGTGGGTACGCCTTGACCGTGAGGTCCTTCCAGGCAACTGGGTACAGGAGAAAGTGCACTGGACTAGAGTCTACCTTAGTGGGAGTCCCATTCCAGCTCTGGTACCACTGCCCAGCTTGGGGAGCCTGGAGGAGCTCTGCCTCTCCTATGCTAAGTGGAATTGTCACCTCTACCCTGTCCAGTTCACAGCAGTGTGAGGAACAGTGGGGATGGGTGAGGGGAAAATGATGGAAGAGTTTGCTCCTCCAACGTGAGACACCCTGAACTCCCAGCAGCACTCAGCATGCGGCTTTGTACAGAAAACAGGCTCGATCAACATGGACTGCTGGGGTGGGGGTGGGGGGTGGCTGTTTGCTGAGGCTGAGGCTGAGGCTCCTTTTTGAGGACTAGAAGAAAGGGGTGGGGTGGAGGGCCTTCTCTGGGGGTCAGGAGAGCTGAGTCCCCTATCTGCCCTGGAGGGGATGTGGTCTTGCCTCCTCCCCCTTTCTGGCTTCCAGGGGAGGAAGAGAAAGTGTCTAGGTCCCTGCCCTGCTCCCATGTACTCTGTTGCAGGTTCTGAGTCCAGTCCTGGATCACCAGAGCCTGCCTCCTTCCCATGGGCCCATCTTGTCTGCTGGTAGGAAGCTGGCCTTGGATGCTGGGGCTTTGGTCCTGCCTCTTGGAGGGGGTTTTGTGTGGTTTGGGAAGGATAAAGAATGCCTTCTGTCAATAGGGCAGAGATTACATGGTGGGCATTCCTGGCAGGCACGCCCCATATGATGCTAGCCCTAGGTCTAGTGTGGGCACCACCGAGCTAGAGACTATGCTTCTAATTACAGTGTGGAGGCAGTGGCTAGACCCAAGCATTTTATAGGATCCTAGTGGGAGGAACTCTAACCAGTTCCTCCCTCAGTGGTTGGATGGGGGATGAACTCACAGATGCTGAAGGCCAGACTGGAAGGGAAGGCAGGGAGGAGGAACAAGAGTTTCTTCCAAAAAAGTGAAGTGGTGAAGTATATGGTGGCTAGGGGGGAGGTGAAGGAGCAACCTTACGGAGAGGGCCCTGCCTAGAGGGATTTAGGGCATAGAGATAGACCTGTGTAAATTTAAAAAAAAATTTTTTAAAAGATTTTTATGTAGAAGAACTGGGGTGTAGGCCAGAGGTGTTGGTGGTGAGAGGATTCACCAGAGACAGAGTGGGGCACAGAGCAGGCGAATTTACTGAAATAAACTGCTAAGGGGAACAGTGGGTGAGACAGGAGAGGTCTGCTGCACCATGTGGGTCAGCTCACATGTGGGAGGCCCCAGACAGACCTGAGTTTAAATCCAGCCTGGTGACTGTGTGACCTTGGGCAGGTCACTTGACTTGGTAGTTTCTCAGAGCCTCAGTCTCCTCAACTCCAGAATGAGTTAATAGTCTCTTTCCTTCAAGAGTATTATGGAGGTTGTAGATTATGTGTGAAGTGTTTCGCATAGAGTGTTTTTACTGGTAGTATAAAGAAATCTGTATATATCTGTATATATTGCGGTAAGAATCAAAACTTGGACTTCCGTTAATTTTTTTATAATTAAAAAAAATTTCTTTTTAAGATTTATTATTTATACATACAAGCTGGGGTACAGACCAGAAGTGTGGGGCGGCGAGAGGGTTCACCAGAGACAGAGTGGGGAGCAGAACAGGCAGATCAGCGGGTGAGGAAGGAGAGGTCTGCTGCCCATGTGGGAAGCTCCCTGCACAGGCATCTTCGTCGTCGAACTCGCATGGCTGCTGACAGCTCCACAGCGCAGCGCCTAACCGCTGCACCACAGGGGAGGCCCAGGACTTCCGTTAATTTTGAGAATTATTCTTCTACTATAAAACAGTATAGAGCATATCAAACTATTAGTATATGCAGATTAAGAAAAGACACTGGTAGCCCCTTCCCAGGTCTCCCATCCTTAAGGTGGTGTCCCCCACCCTCCCAACCTCAGCTCTGCTCCACCCCAATCAGGGGCTGGAAAGTGCCTCTAGTGTGCAAGGAGAAAACAGCAGGAAGGCTCACAGCTGAGACAGGGCTCCAGGACTCCTGCATCCTGGCTCCTTCTCCTGGGAGAAAGGCTGCTGGTTCAAAGCTCCCTAGTCTGTCACTTTCTTGCTAGCTGCCTCAACTTGGGCAAGCCCCCAAGGCACCCTGTGCCTCAGTTTTCTCATTTACACACCAGCAGATAACAATAGCATCTCCCTCATAGAGTTGCCTGAAGTTCAAATGAGCTAGTTCAAATAAATGGCTCACCACCACCGCCCCCCCACCCCCAAGGTGAGTGCTTCATCTATGTGGGTTGTTATTGATGTCACCATTAGTATTCTAAGGCCACATCACTCTGTCTGTGGAGCCAGAGGGCAGCTCTAGGGCCATGGGGCCCACCTTGGGGAGGACGCCCCCACAGCTCTACTCCTCCCTTCTGGAAACTGGTCTCTGGAACTCCTTCACCCAAAGCACCCAACCTTTAGACAGATTTGGGGAGTGAGCAATCACGTGGAGTAGCTGGGAGAACATGATATAATTTGTAAAGTCCTGGGCCCATGTCAGCCTGCAGTTATCCTGGGCTCCTCTGGCTTTTCCTCCCAGGCCAGAGGAGCTAGAGGAGCTATGGTCTCCCGGTGGTCCCTCGCATTTCACATGGAGGACACCCAGGGCCCAGAGCAATAAGGTACTGGCCCCACTGTTGGGTGGTGAGCTGCCTCCAGGTGTAGGCGAAGAACTCCTTTCCAGCTGCTGGGGACTGATCAGCCCCAAGGCTCATCTGTGTGTCCACAGTAGCTGCCAGCACTCAGCTTGAACCTCTTTCAGCATAGTTCTGTGCTTGGTGGATGCTCTTCTTCAGGGACCATAGAGATGCATCTTTCACCTTCTCCTTGTGTGGAGAAGGAAACTGAGACCCAGAGAGGAGCACTGACTGGCTGGGTCACACCGTGAGTCAGGATGGCCAGGCCAGAGCCCACAGGCTCTCTGGGGCATGCTGTGCCCACTCCTTCCCTGCCAGTCATCCAGTCAGTGCATTTGCCCGGCACCTCCATGGAGGAGGCAGTGGTGTGGGCACCAAGAAGAGGGTGGGAGAGGATGGGGAACTAGCTCCTGTGCCAGGCCTGAGGCCCACAACTGAGAACATGAATGACTCAGCCCCAGACCATATCCCAGGAGAGGGTTCCTCCAACATTAGGAAGAGGTGGGCTTAGAGAGGGAGAAGGCCAGGTTTGGTTTCCTGCAATTGGGAAAATTCGGGCAGGGAGCTTCAAAATGAGTTAGATCCAGAAGAGTCCACACCAACACCTTCTGCTGGCCCATGTACCCTCAAGCCCCTGATGGTACCCCCAGACTAGTGGGGTCAAGATACGGGGGGTAAAGCCTGCTACTGCTACTTATAAGACGACTCTGTACAGTCCCAGCCCTTCTATGGGCCTTAGTTTCCTCATCTGTACAATATGCTAATGGTAATCACTGTCCCACTCTTCTGAGGACTGATATGATGAACTGACTTTTGCTTAAAATTATAAAGTGAAGGGCATGTGTGAGTTTCATGATCAGAACTCAGAAAAACTAGAGGGTAGGGAGGAAGATTACAGTTCTTTTATTGTTTTTTAAAGATTTATTTATTTATGCATACAAGAGCTGGGGTATAGGCCAGAGGTGTGGACGGTGAGAGGATTCACCAGAGACAGAGTGGGGAGCAGAACAGGCAGATTGACTAAAATACACTGCTGAGGGGAGCAGCGGGCGAGACAGGAGAGGTCTGCTGCGCCATGTGGGAAGCTCCCTGGCTGGGGATCGAACTGGTGCTGCAGTGGCTGTGGATAGCTTCATAGGCTGAGACTTAGCCCCTTGCGCCACTAGGGAGGCCCCAGGTTATGATTCTTGAAGGAGAGAGGTTATTGTGGGAGGTGTTCAAACTCTGTATGTTTTTAATATTATCTCTATTTTTGTATTTGCTTATATATCTTTTTGTTGCTCCCCAAACAGACTTTACCACAAGTGTAAGGAAAAAGGGAGAGTAGAAAGAAATGAAAGGAAGCGAGGGAGGGAAGGAAGGAAAGAGAGAAAGCAGGGGAGAGGTGGAGGGGGAGATATATGTATAGGTATAAATAGGTACATATACTTACATACATATATGGAGGGGGAGAGAGAGAGAGAGAGAGGGA
>PVIJ01023674.1:0-13788 GCA_004024925.1 Scalopus aquaticus | reverse complement strand
CATGTTTTTTCTTCATAAAGGAATGAGAGCTTTGCAGGGTAGAGTCTTCTTGGTTGACATTTGTTGGCATGTAGTGTGTTATATATGTCCCTCCAATCTCTTCCTGCCTGTAGTGTTTCTTCAGAGAAATCTGATGTCAGCCTGATTGGCTTTCCTTTATAGGTTATTTGTTTCTTTGCCCTCATCATTTTCAATATATCTTCCTTGCCTTGAATTCTCCATAGTTTTACTATCATATGTCTTGCAGTTTTTTTTCTTTCATTGTAACAATATGAAGATCGTCTGGCTTCCTGTATGTCAATTTTTGTTTCCTTTTTCATGTTTGGGAAGTTCTCTTAAATTATCTCCTTGAGAAGTTTCTCTGTTCCTTTGTCTCTCTCTTCTCCTTCTGGGATTCCTATGATTCTGATGTTTCCTTTTTTCATGGTGTCAGATAGTTCTCGAAGCTTTTCCTCATTCTTTTTCCTTTGTTTTTCTCTTTCCTTTTCTGCCTTGATTCTGTTAGTATCATTATCTTCCAGAGTGCTTTTTCTTCCCTGCATATCTTTTAATTCACTTTTCTGGCTTTCCCTGGATTTGTTTAGCTCCTCTACTAATGTTTTTAAATCTTCCATTTCTTTCAATTTCTTCTTTATGGATTTGTTCTCGTTCTTCAGTTCTTTTAAATCTTCCAATTTTTCAGTTTCTTCTTTATGGATTCATTCTCATTCCTCAGTTCTTTGTTCTTTTCATTTAATTCTATCAATTTTTTTGTGATGGCTATTTTGAAGTCTTTGGGTGGATGTAATCTTCTATGTCAATATTAATGGGTTCTGGAGAGGGATTTTCTTTTTGTGGTGTATTGTTTTGAGGGTCATTTGTGACTTTTTTCTTTCCCGTTGTTGGTTTTCTGCTTTGCTCTGTTTGTAGTTTTCCACTGGTGTTGGAGGGCATGACTCCTGGTTTTACTTGCTCAGGAGTGTTTGTGGTTCCCTAGTGTCTGAGTTGCTTTGGCTGTGGCTGGGTATCTTCTGGATTTTCTTATTTTTCTTTGTTGAATTTTTGTGTTTCTCCTGGCATTTCTCCAGTGTGTTTCTGGTTCCGAGTTTAATTAGGGATGATGAAGGGGTGGTTTGTAGTAAAAAAGAAAGAAAAGAGAAAAGAGAGAAAGGAAAAAAAAATAAACAGGGAGAGCAAAGAAAAGGGGAATGAAGATGAAGAAAAGTAGAAATGAAGGACCAAGAGAAAAAGGTAGGTTAAAAGTTAAAAAAAAAAAAGATAATAATAATAAAATAGTAAAAAATAAAAAAAATAATAAAGAAAATAAAGTATTGGGGAGATGCGAATTTGAAGTTCTGTAGTCCTTTTGCTCTTAGGTTCTGGGGTTTCTGGTTGGGTCCCCTGCTGGGGTTCAGCCCCTCCTTTTCAGTGACAGATGTTGTTGTCTTGCTGTTGCTGCTGTCATTGGTCCTTGCTGCAAGTCTTTCTATTCTTTCTCCCTTCCCCCCCCTTTTTTTTCCCCCTTTCCTCCAATGTTTGCCTGGGGCTATTCTTGCCCCTGGGGTTATGTCTGGTGGGGAGGAGTTGGGAGCTCCTGGTCTTAGTTCTTTTCTGCTGCTTGGGGCCTGCTACTCCACGAAGGGGTGCAGGGGTGGAGGCTGTGGGTGGCTGTTGATCAGCGTTTCACCTCCCCTAGTTTCTAGGGTGCAGTGTGCAGCCACCTAGAAGTTGGGGGTGTGGCAAGTGCTTGGCTGTGTTCACCACCTGCTGTAGTCTTTTTTTTTTGTTTGTTTGTTTATTTTTCGCTGCCCTCTGGGTGCCAAGATGCTGACACTTTGCAGGGGAGGGTGTGGTCAGAGATAGTTTCAGCAACAGGTATGGGAGGGGTTTTGGGGATTGTCAGTCAATAGTCCTTAAATGCTATCCTTCCCATCAGCTTGGGATCAGTTTGCATTCTAAAGCCCAGAGTGTTTGAGGTGGTCTCCGCAGGAGGTTTTCCAGCCCAACTGGTTTTTCTGGCTAATCTATCACCTAGCAACCAGTGGGGGATGTTTCTTGCTTGGACTTTCTCCCCTTTAAGATGTTACCTCGCCCCAGGTGGGGGATGGGATACAGTGACCCTCCCGCTTTCCTGCTCCTCAGGGCTGCCACGCAGGGAAGAGAGAGGGGGGTCGTGGGGTGGGGGAGTGGGGGTCGTGCTCTCAGTCGGCTGGCCGGAGCCCTCCGACCTCACCGCAGTTTCTAACCTTGTATTCAATGGCTCTCAAGGGAAGCCGGTTCACCCACCTCTCCTTTCTGCTGCTCCTTTGTGTGGAGTCTGATGTCTTTTCTCTTCTCTTTACTCCAAATCTTCGGTTTATTTTTAAGTCTAAAGCACCCCTGGGGTTGATTGTATTGCGTAGAGTATCCGGTTCTCTTCAAGTCAGCTCTCAAAGTTAGGGATATTTTTCTCCATAAATCGATTTTTTGTGGGAGAGCCTGATCCTAGCATCTGTTCGCCGCCATGTTTTGGGGGCGTGTCTCAACTGTGTTCTTTTGAATAATAATTTGATGGAGTGACTTCCGCAGGAAATGTTCTCCCTCACAGTGGACTTTGTACTTTGGTGTTGACGTGAAGGGTGGGGGTGTAGTTAGTAGCAGGGATGGTGATGATAATATAAATGGTTCACCCCTAGAATTTCCTTTGTCGCTCCCTTGGAGACATGTGTGGGCTGGTCTTATAATTCATACTGGGGAAGGCAGGGAATCTGTCCTGGAATTGGGTAGATTTCAGGCTACAAAGTTTAGACAGGGAGAGTGCAAGCCAGTGAGGGGGATACAGAGTTGCTGCTGGATAAAGGCAGCTTTTAATGATCAACTTTATTATCCTATGCCCCCATGTGTGTGTAAAAACTCTCAGGTTCTTATGCCTCCTTATTTTCACCAGTATGTAAGGCCTGTGGAGGGAAAAAGTGCTATTCTCGAGAGGTCATGCTTCAGTTCTGAGTGAAGAACGGGAAGATTTCTGCACTGAAGAGTGGGCGGGCTCTGGCAGGGCCTCTTGGTCTAGGGTTCTACTTTTTAAGGCAAGTCTGTTACTTTTCTTTTGGGGCCATCCATGTTCCAACCCTTTCCCACCTCCTGGAATTTTAACCACCATCGTCACCCCTTCCTTCTCTTGACCAATTTCTGGTGTCTGCATCCTTAGCCACTCAGGGCCCCCACTTTCCCTACTGTTTATGATGAAATGAAGACTGGCCCTGTCCCACATCCTCCTGCTGTGCCTTCATTCCTGTGGCCTCTGGTGCCTCACTGGGGCTCAGGTATTTGAATGCAGGCTCTGTGGAGGTCCTGATTACAGATGCCCCATGCTGATTTTAATTATCCCTTTTCAGCCTCTGATTTATATTCTAGATCCACCACAGGACCTAGAGTTCCTGCAGTCATGGCAAGGTCACCCTGATCTGATTTTAGATGTAGAGGTGGTCTTTAGTGAGTACAGTGGCTCATTTTTGTGTTTTTGTGTTGGGGCTGGGAGAGCAGCATGATAGATTAGAGAGAACAGTGGATTTGGAGACAAGGAATTGAAGGGTGGCTCCCCGTACTTACTAGAAGTAGACCTTGGGTGGTTCCTGAATCTCAGGGCTCTTGTCTAAACTGGAGAGAATGATATCCGCCATCTAGACTCACGATGGATGCTAAATGAAATCACTTTCACATGCCCCCTGGCACAAAGTAACAGCAATAATAGTTTCTTTTTCCTTTTCTCTCTTCCCCATACTTAAGACTTTACACGAGGATTAGCTGTCTTTGGAACTGCTATTTAACCCTGGTAGCTGTGACACACACCTCCTACACAATTCACACCAGTTATGGTGTAACCTGAATGTCAGGAATAGGGGCATACATTAAAAAGTTTCCCATAGACATTTTGCTTTAAGCAGTAGTGGAAAGCCTGGTTGTCTCTAGATGGATGTTGATTGCTACTGGGCAATATGAACGGTGACTTGGCTTGCGAACACAGAGAGGGACACACCAGCAACTGTCATCGCTCACTTATCTCAGCTGAGCAGGGTGTGTAAGTGCTGTAGCATAATGAGGTTGTGGAAAGCACAAAGGAATTTTAGGCCAGGCAGCCAGTTATGGTTCACGATGCAAGGTTGGGGTACATGAGTCCTGTTATCTCCAGGCCGAGCCCTATTCCTGAGATCTACTGCCTCCTCCTGGAGAAATTATGTTGGAGACACTTGGATAAAAACAAATATTTAGGCATAAACTAGGCGTTCTCAGTGAGGGGGTGATAATGCTCCCAAGATCACGAAAATTTTACCTTGAGAAATGAAAAATTCTCTTTTTTATGTGTCAAGCTCAGATATGCATATGACATACATATTAATATATAATCTATCTGTGATATCAAAATTTCATAAAATAAGTTGAGAGTTCATTGTTAGTCATTTAATGTATAAGAAAAAAGCATTTCTGGAGCGTTATCACTGCTTGTTTTAGATGGGCACAGGTTTGGGTTATGGTCTCATCAAAAAAATATCATCAAAAATATTTCTTTGCTCATTGCTGCAAACTATTCCATATTTTATGGAATGTTAATAGAGGGACATATTCTGGTGAGTACATCACTATTTGCACCGACTCAGCAGGTTGTAAGTTGATGTATTACTGAGTCAAGTTGTCTACCTCCTGGGATTTCTGCATCTACTGCAGGGATAATTCTTAATTGTAGTTTCATAATTTAGCCAATTTAAGGACACCAGAATAAAGTATTTGAAAATATTATGTGGCTAATGGTTTAGGCATTTTCATATCTCTGTCTTTAGGGTGATAAATGGATAACATATTTAACTTTTCCACCAATATTAATTTCTCACATTTAAAATGTTGAATTAAATGATGCAGTGTCCTTGGTAGTGTAATAGATTTTGTTTAATAGGCAATATCTAACTCAGGACCTAATTCACCTCAGGTTAATGTAATTTTTAGTTAATGTAATTTTTCTCACAAGGGGTGTTCAATGTAAATCTATCAGACATGTGTGGATCTCTGTGACCTTATAACAACCTCTCTGGAGATTACATAAAAATCCACTCATAGCCCCATTACCATCCTGATGGCCAAGGTGACATGAAATGGTGTGAATGATATAAAATGAAGCAAGGCTCTCACTCATTTGGTTTCTTAATCTTAGAAAAACATGTATATTCAACATCCATGCTTATAATAAGAATCATTATTTTACTGTATTGTATATTTACAAGGCTTCATAAAGTGTTTCTTATATTTTCTTCCTAGCACCTTTATGAGATTTCCAGGCTTTTCCTGCTACTCTTCTCAAGCCACATACTCAAAGTACAGAGAGCGTGGACAAAGAGGAGCTTTGTCAGGCCTCTCCTGAAGTAGGCATTCTTCCCTGTTGGAATTACCATAAGATGGTAGAGCATAATCTGTGGTCAGGTTACCTGGGTTTTGATAGCATTTCTACCACTCATCAGCTATCTTTTCCACCATTCATCTGCATGTCCCATATACACTTGTTTGAGCACCAAGTTGAGTACCAGGAATGGTGAATCAGATGAATACTAGAGTTGCTTCTGGTAGGTGTAAATCAAATAGATGCAACCTGTGTTTTGTATCTGTCAAATAAGACAATAATAGCAAACTGCTTGGATTGAAGAGAGGAGTAAATAAGTGGTAACTGTCTCTGAGCCTCTAAGAGGAGCTACCTCATACCAGATAAACATTGCTGCCAAGACGGCCAATAGGCACATGAAAAATTGATCATCATCACTTATCATTAGGGAGATGCAAGTCAAAACCATGATGAGTTACCACCTCACACCAGTGAGGATGGCCCATGTCAAAAATCCAGAAACAGTGAGTGCTGGTGAGGGTGTGGAGAAAAAGGAATCCAATTACACTATTGGTGGGAATGTAGAATGGTCAAACTCCTATGGAAAGCAGTGTGGAGTTTCCTCAAAAGACTGAAAATGGATCTACCATATGACCCAGCAGTTCCACTTTTAGGTATCTACCCAAAGACCACACTGTCTTGAAATGAAACCTTCTCTCCCATGGTTATTGCAGCAATATTTACAATTGCCAAGAAATGGATACAACCTAAATGCCCCCAAAGAAATGAGCAGATCAAGAAGATACACATGGAATACTTACTCAGTGGTCAAAAAGGATAACCTCATGACATTTGTGGCAACATGGATGGAGCTGGAAGGAATTATGCTAAGTGAAATAAGCCAGGAGGAGAAAGAAATATCTTGCCTTAATCTTTAACCTAGTAGTGTAGTTCAAGGCACTGTGAACATTCCTCAGGGCCATGGTAATGGGTTGCTTAATATTTTGTTTTTTTTTTAAAGATTTATTTATTTATACATGCAAGCTGGGGTACTGGCCAGAAGCGTGGGGCGGCAAGAGGGTTCACCAGAGACAGAGTGGGGAGCAGAACAGGCAGATCAGAAATACACTGCTGAGGGGAGCAGCGAGTGAGGCAGGAGAGGTCTGCTGCACCATGTGGGAAGCTCACTGGCCGGGCATTGAATTCGCACTGCGCGCTGCCGACAGCTCCACAGCGCAGCGCTCAACTGCTGTGCCACCAGGGAGACCCGGGTTGCTTAACGTTTAATGAAATATTTCAGTTCCTTCTAAGGATACTGATAACATCTGTTTTAAATTGATAAGACAGAAGAAAGCAACTATTCCAAAAAGTCATCAATCTCTTGATCGATTGCACCTAGACTGTCCATTCCTCTCCTGGATCTAAGAATGAAGAAACTCTCCCCATCCCTTGTGGGTGTATGCACCCTTTCTTTCCTATGTAGTCTTTTCTTCCCTCCCCATTCAGAGAGATGGTCTATTTAGGGAACCAAATGCTGTTCTCCCTGGTGGCATCACATATTAATTAAGGGCTTCCTTTGTGGAAACCACCTTGTGGCTCAGAGTCTGGCTTTCTGAGTAAAAGTGATAGCACCCTGTTAAGTCAGTAACAGACCCAGTAAGAGCTTTGAATCTAAAGACTAATTCATTCCCTAAGGAGTCAGTGAACCGAAAGCAATATAGGATCACTGAGATCACAAGTTGATCCATATCATTTATTCAGAGTGGCAAAGTTGGTGTGTGACAAGGGCAAGCATCAGAAGATTGGAAGGGTGGGCAGGAGGTAGGGCCGTGGAAGACCTTGAGTGGCAGGCCAAAATGCTGCTGAAGAGTGTGAAACAAAGGAATGACATGATCAGATTTGTGTTTTAGAAACAGCTCTCAAGTTGTAGTTAGGGGGATATGGGCAGGGTGGTGGCGGGGGTGGGGGGCAGGCAGAAATAGATAAACAAGCGTGGAGAGAACTTCAAGGTTTATGGTGGTATTAAAACTCTCAGTTCTCGACAAGGATCGAGACAGGGAAAATATAAGGACTCAGACCAACAACTGAGGGGAGCAATAATGAACTAGCAAAGGAGCAGAAAGGTGGGACAGTAGGACCGGACGTTAGACATAGGCGGAAGAGAGAAGAAGGCCTTGATGATTGACTTTACTTGGGGATAAGAGAGAGGCTAAATTCTCTGGTGACTTCCAAGTCATTCCCATTAGTTAAAGGTAGATAACAGACTGGATTCTGTTAACTGGAAGCATGAGGTAGGGTAGATTTCAAGAGACATACGATAGACTAAATTTTTTTTTTCCATTTTTTTTTTTTATTGTTATTTGTGTCTTTTACATTTTGTATTCCCCTTGGGCAGCCCACCACCAATTCACCCGTGATCCCTCTCCATGGTCCCCTGTATTCTCCTCTCTTCCATTTTGTGCCCTTATCCTCCCCTCCCCCCTCCCCACCAATTTGATGCACTTTTGGAAACTTGTGAGTGTGAGGTGGGGGCGTAAGGGAGAGGGGGTTGGAGACTTTGAACTCAGTGTGTCCAAACAGATGAAACACCTCTTAAACAGGGGGCATGGCAAATTTAGGGATGGAAAAAGTAGGCAGAGGCAGAAGAAGCACTTATGAAAAGGTCTATTCTCCCTCTGGTGGTCTCTGTCTTGGTGAATGGTGCTCAGTCATCCAAGCCAGAACCTATGTGTGTTATCTTTGACTTCATCTTTTCCCAAATGCCATTAAACCAAACCTCGCAAAGTTCACCCTCTTAACTGACTTGTACTGTATCCACTGATCTTTTCCATTCCACTGACAATTTTAGTTTACCTCACATAATTCAGTAGGGTAGGGCCTGCAATTCTGCATTCATAGCAAGAAGAATTTTCCCCAACAATATCTAATTGGGAAAAGTTTTAGAAAATTGCTTGGAAGAGTCCCAGCACTTTGATAGTCCACGTGATACATGAATTGGATTCCAACTTTGGCAAGTATTAACCAACCACATTTCCTTTTAGCTGGTTTAGTGGCTTGGTGTTAGGGATGCTGACTTACTTATTCAATTGGCCTTGTAGTCGTGCCAGCTGGATGGATGGAATTTAATCCATCCCTGGGGTGGAGAAATTGTCCTCAACTCAGTGTGATTTGCAAAAGTAAGCCATTTTTCTTTTAGTCTAGTACACAAATGAAAGGTGAACCAGTAGCTTCACAGGCTAGCTTGCTGAGGTTGCATGTATTAAAAATGTTTGTGCTAAATGGAATTTTGATTTTAATGCACAACTTTGAGCTTGCTACTTGAAATGCCACAGGAGTCTGTTTGGGTGGCAAAGCAACCTCTTGCATGAAATCAACTGGGCTCCATCTATTGCATTATATTTGTCTAAAAGTTTTATCTTGTGGTAATCAGAGCTTTGAATCAAATATACCCTGCTTCACCCTGAGCTATGATGCACCTGAAATTTTAATCAGAAACCAGTTATTTTCCTAGTTCAATAATTTTCAATTTTGATTGTTTATTAGAATCACATGGAAAACTATAAAAAATTAATGGAGTCTGGGCCTCCAAGATCTATTAAATCAGAATCTGTCAGGGTTGGTGCCCAATCCTCATTATGTACAAAGAATTCCTCAGGTGATTCTAAGGTACAGTCAAGGTTGCTAATGATTGCCCCTCGTTAGCTGACTGGCCTTTTTTCTAGACCAGTAGAACCTAACTTCCCCACGCTGATGTTGATTTCAAGTGGGCAGGCTTGAATCAGTTAGCATCGCATATGATGAGCTAAATGTAATGCATATAATGTTGAGCACTTCAAGTGTCTTTCACTCAAATGATATTTAAAAATTGCAATATTCTGAAGGTTGTCACCACCAACAAATAAAACAGTGAATATTCCTAAAGCTTCCATAAACACTTGACTTTCTTCTAAGCCATGTCCAACAGTCATGTTCCACTGGGGTCTCTCTGGTTCTGATCTCTTACTAATCAGGTATCCATGTGACTCACACACATTAGATTTCTGCTTCCCCTCTCCATGCTGGAGATTTGTAGAACACATCCAATTGTCTGGGTCATTTGTATCCTGAGTACCTAGCATAGTACCCACAAAGGAAGGGATTGGCATATACCTGTTAAAAGAAGCAAATGGTAATTGATGACAAACTTCAGATATTTAAGCTGAAATGACCCTAAAAGATGAGATAGTCTACCAAACTCATAGTTCCGATAAGAAAATTGACCCTTTTATACTTAAGTGATTTGCCTAAGTCTCAACAATTTAGCATGAGCAGAATGAGAACTGGCATCCCAGTCTTCTGATAGGGCCAGTCTCTTTCTGCCACATCAAGTTGCCAAAGAAGGCCTCATTGTTCTCTAAGTTGGGTGGGGGTTCAATGAAGGGCAACTCGAATTGTTAATGCCAATTTGGAGCAATAAAAATCAAATAGTCAATTGTGTTAACAGAAGTAGCAAAACTGAAAAATGTATTATGGTTGCTTTTACTTCTATGCTAAGTGCATAATTTGTAATCATGGTCACAGTGTTGACATGATTTGACTGTACGACTTTTTGTATGTCCAGGGGAAACAGTCTATGAGGATTGTTCTGATACTGAGAAGTGTGGGCTATGTTCTTTGGTCCTACTATTTGTTAATAAGTTGTGATGGATTATCTGGAGAGAGTCAAAACCTCCTCTGGACAGGCAGATGAGAGAATGGAAAGATAATCAGAAAGAAAGTTTTGACTACAAAATGGGTTTGTCCCTTACAGACAACCCCATTATCTTTTTATAGACATGTCAATAGGTTTTATTCAAAATATTATTGCACATTTATAAAATAGATTAATATTTAAATAACTTAAATTATTTACTATTTATATAAAATACTAGGTAAATCTACTGGTGCACTGTGGCTGAGAATAACCCTGTAAGACTTGGAGATATCAGTACGGTATATACTATTGTTAACCAAAATCAGCAATTAAGAGGGCGCCTTTCACACCCCCTTTTCAAATGAGGAGCATAAGTCAAGAGTCAGACTTAGTCCTGTAAAGAGGCTGCAGCATCTGAAGACACTTGTTTCTGAGCAAATCAGTAAATTCAAAGAAAGACAAACCTCAAAGTTTATGACATTGCTAAACCTCCTAGTTGGTAGAAGGCTCTAAATAGTGTGAATTTTAACAACCCTCTTTATTTTCCTCAGTGCATATCAGATAAATACATTACCCAGGCCCCTACCCAGATTTTCTTTCAATCTACAGAAATCCTTTAAATAACTGTATTAAACTTTCCTGAGAAGCTCAGGATTCGGGCATATTTCCCAGAGCTATCATGGCTGGCATCCTCACTCTTGATTTCTTAACCAGCTTACTGAATTTTGCTTGCCTTGGTTTATTTTTAGTAGACACTAAGTTTGTACATATGTAGTGAAGATAGAAACCCTTTTGGCTGCATGTAGACTAGCTTGCTCAGAACTTTTAGAATGAAATAGTTAGAAGAGGGCTCTGTTGAGTTTGAAAACTTGGATACGGCGCTGGGCTGTGTGTGTGTCCAGGTCTGCTCCCTCGGCCCAGGGACCTCTGACTCCACATCTGTGTGCTGGACCACGCTGGAAGTCTCTGCACCGAGGCAACTTCAGGAGATAAGAGGCAGATTCCCCCATAAATGAAGCTCAGGTCTTGGGTTTTCCTAAGGTAACTTCTACCCAGTTTTTATTGCTTCCAGAATTTTGGCACGTAAATTTAGGTCTCCAAGTTACAGAGTGAAACTTATAAAATGTATTTACCACAAGTCTCCTTGCAGGGGAAACTAAGAGACAATGAAACTATTTACTCTGATTGGAAAGTCATGTTCTTTGCTTAAATACCAACAAACCATTAGGCACAACATCTCCTTTTCTATTTCGGTTTTTGGGATTCAATGGGTGTCATCCAAGACTATTTTCTCTTCTAGTCATTTGAATTTGGTCTTAGAAATGTTATATTTAACTGCCTGGCCTTAGAGCTTATTAGTAAGTGTCTTACCTTCCCATGGGTATTTTGAGGAGGCCAAGCTAAGAGTTACCTACTTCTGTAGAGGGGAGGGGGCCTTAACCTGTGCTCAATGGCAACTATAAGCCTAGTATCAAGAAGGGGCTTTCCTATGCAGGGAACCACTCATATTTCTCTGATTTTGGAACTATGCTGGACCATAAGAGAAGAAAGTGGGTAGTGTTGATTGGTGGGAGGAAGAACTGATCGGCTGGTATCAACCATTTAGTTCTTCGCTAGAAAACTCATTCTGCTAGGAGCAGAGCAATCCATATATTCCTGCTCCATCTTACTAAAAAATTCAGAAGATGGAGGATGTCCAAAGCTATGCATCAGGAAAAATACAGGACAAAGGTCTTATAATTGAAGTGAGGCAGTTATGATTGATGAGGACAGAGACAAAGGGAGAAGGTATCACTCATCCAAATGGGGGAGATGCTCTATCTCTACCCAGGTCCTTTGTACATCTGCATCTTCTGTTACTGGCTTGTTATTCCACCAGATCTATTTTACTCCTGTGACTTTCTCTTGAGTTTTTCCATCTCCTATGTTTCTCTTTTGAGTCCTAAAACTCCATTTTTATCTTATTTAGAGCTTTATTTGTTGTCTTCAGTTTATTGATTTCATTTCTGAGGACATTAATCTTTATTTCTGAGTTTTCTTCTGTATCTTTGAATATCTTTATCATTACAATTTTAAACTCTGTATCTGGTAGGGAGAACATAGCCTCCATGTCGAGGACTTGGAGTTCTTGGGATTTGTTCTCTCCCTGTGTTGTGCTATTTGCTTGGGGTCTCAGGTTGCCATTTGTTGGGTGTTTCCTTCTGCCTGCTGTGAGCTTTGTAATCCAGCTGTTGAATGTGGGCTTTCCTCTGGCTGTGGCTCCGCCCTCCTCATTGATCCGAGTTCTCACCTATCTGGGCAAGCCACAGGTGGGGTCCCACAGGAGGCTGTGAGGCTTCTGACCAATCTGGCTCACTCTCCGATGGAGGTCTGGTGTCTCATCGGTCTGTCTGGGTGCTCACAGGAAGCTAGAAGGAGTCACTTGGCCTTTGTGAGCCTGGCTGGGTGCTGGTGGGGTCTCATAGAAGGTTGTAAGGCTTCTGTCTGTCTGGGCAGTTGATGGCTGGTGGGAAGTCATAAGGCTGCTGGCTGGGCACTGGAAGTGTTTCTTGAGGCCTGTGGCTGCTCTGCACCTCCCCAACATGCGTCAGAGCCTCACCGGTCTGTGTGGACATGGGGGAGGTCTCACAGAAGTTGAGAGATCTAGGTGGGGGCCATGGTGTCCCATGGAAGATGGCAAAGTCTCTGGCTGCTCTGTCTCCCTCCCTGATGGGGGTCGGGATCTCACCAGTCCAGTGGAACCTGTGGGGCCTAAAATTCTTTCTTAAATACCTAGCAGTAGCACTGTTGTGTCATGTGGTGAGCAGATGCTTAGCTTTCTAAGAGCATGTCAAATGGTTTTCTAAAATTAGGTAATTTTACATTCCAACTCACAATGTCTGAGAGATCCTATGTCACATACTCCCTGACAATTATTATAATTACTCTTTTTAATTTTATCCTGTCTAGTACATAAGTAGTGGTATCTAATTATCATGAACAAATATAAATTGTTTTTATTTAAGGTAGACTATGTGATAGTATAATTTACTATACATTATAAAATGATTGCCGTGATCAAGGTAATGAACATATCCATCCCCTCACAGTTTGTATCTGAGAACACTAAAGATCTACTCTTAGCAGATTTCAATTATACATATAGTATTATTAATAGTATTTTTAACTGTAATTGCAATGCTGTACATGAGACCACCAAATTTATACATCTTATAATTGAATGTGATTTCAGATTTTCTTTATCCATTCATCTGATGATTGTCTCTTTTAGGTTGTTTTCATATGTTGGCTATTGTGAATAAGGCTGTAATGAAAATGGGAAATTAGATATCTCTATGAGATTGATTTTATTTATTTTGGAAATATATCCAGAAGTGGGACTGATGGGTTACTTGGTAGTTCTTATTTATTTATTTTTATTTTTGCATACAAGCTGGGGTGCAGGCCAGAGGTGTGAGGCGGTGAGAGGGTTTACCAGAGACAGAGTGGGGAGAAAAACAGGCAGATCGACTGAAATACACTGCTGAGGGGAGCAGCGGGCAAGGCAGGAGATGTCTGCCCCGCCATGTGGGATTCTTCCTTGCCGGGCATCGAACTCGCGCTGCTGCAGCCACCGATATTCCACAGCACTGTGCTTAACCCGTTGCGCCACCAGGGAGGCCCTATTTTTTTTTTTTTTTTAGGAATGTCCATACCGTTTTCCATAATGTATCAGTTTACATTCCTATCAACAGTGTGAAAGCGTTCCCTTTTCTGTACATCTTTACCAATACTTATTTGTTGTTTTTTTTTT